>JAEIGH010000136.1:0-197286 GCA_018903575.1 Drosophila saltans | reverse complement strand
AAAACCAATATCTCTAGACAACGAGAAATATGTAAGATGCCAGACGACAAAGATGCCAGCTGAGAAAGATAACTCTAATGCTGAGAGAGAAAAGGAGAAGTAAGACGAACGTGACGACGAAAAGACGTGCCAAGCTGGGCCTTTTAAGACGTGTCAATATCTTTCAAGTTGCTTTTGTTAATTTAAATTCAAATTGTTTAAATGTAAAATATCTCACATCTGTGTAACTTTATCATTAAAACTAAAACATAACTACATTCATAAACGTATATTAAATAAAGAACCCCCACATTTTGGGCGCTCGTCAGGGTGTGAATGTAAAAGTGAAAGAAGTGTAAGATCAGTGTAAATTAAAGCTATAATTGAAACAATTCAAAGAAAAAGCTGAAAGTGTGAATTAAAATCAAAATATTTTTTTTCCTATCAACATGCCGTGTTTAAATGACATTATTGGAAAAAAAATTTCCAATTCAAGCAAAGCGAGCATCAGTGCTTTACATAAGCTTGTATATGAGAGTGAAGGAGACAGAAGAAATCGACAAAGACTAAGAGAATTTTCTGGATTTCAATTTTCTATTGGTGACGCCGAATACGTAAGAAAACACTCGTACATTGAACAGAAGTTGTCTGAACGCGATTTTGTGTGTACATGTATTTTACTCGGAATTAAGTATGAAGTTGAGAATGTACAGTCGCACATTCTAAAAAATCTTGAATCAGAAGATAATGAAGAAAATGTTGCACAAATAAGCGTGTACAACGACGCAGAGGATGAAATAGAAAGAGGACAGGCAAATTCACGACGAAATAGTGGAAACGTTAGATCACAGCGTGACACATCTATGCGTTTTGAAATGAATTTTCGAGACATTGAAGAAACGATCAGACCATTTGATGGAACAAACTCCATAGGAATCGAAAGATGGCTTTCAGAATTTGAAGATCAAGCTCTTTTTTTTAATGACCTTCAAAAATTGATATTCGCGAAGTCACTAAGAGAAATTGCAAATTCTAGGCGAAAGAGGAATGAATACATGGGCTCTGCTCAAGGCTGCTTTATTGAACGAGTTCAAACAGACAGTGTCAAGTAAAGAAATACATAAACAGATAAGTGAAAGAAAGAGAAATAAAAGTGAAAATGTTCAAGAATATTTTCACAAAATGAAAGAACTTGCATCGCGCGGTAAAATCGAAGATGAAGCTTTGATTCAATATATAATTGACGGAAGCGACGAACGCGAAATAAATAAATCAGTGCAAAAGATTTAAAAGAGTTTAAAACAAAAATAAGAAAAAATAAAAATCAAGAAGATACTCATCATGATCAATTACTGCCAACTTTTCAAAATGTCCAATTGGTCTAATTTGATTGTCCACTCTACCGAATCCAATAAGACACACACCGGCACAGGGTTGAAGTTCCTCGTAAAAATCTTCGCGTATAACGTTGAATTTACTGCCTGTGTCAAACAAAGCCATACACATTATATTATCTATTAAAACTGATTTATTTGTTATATCATTTTTTAGCAAGATTGCATTTGTTAGAACATTCATTTGCAATATGACCTTTTTGATGCAATTATAACAACTGACCTCTTTATTATTTAATTTGTTGTTGTGCAACACTTTTTTGAAATGACACTGGCAAACTTAGACTTTTCACTCATTATTTCATAGCTTCTTATTTTTGTTTTAAACTCTTTTAAATCTTTAAATCAACAAATATGTTTGGTTGCAGAAATTACTTTCAGCCGTAAAGGGCTTTCAGTGAATAAAATACTTGATAATAAAACAGAGAACTGTGATTCAAACATAATGAAAATCGTAGCTATTGTGGAAAATGATGAAATTAATATTGATGAAGCTGCAAGTAAGGAAGCAACAAATTACGTTCGTGAAATAATTGAAAACTATAAGCCGACCAAGTTGAAATCAACCCAAATAGAGATGAACATAACTTTAAATGCTGAAACCCAAATTTTTTCACGTCCAAGGAGACTACCTTTTCAGGATACTAAAATTGTAGATGAACAAATCGAAGAGTGGATGGAAAATGATATTATAGAAGACTCTAGTTCGGAGTTTACAAGTCCCGTAGTGCTCGTTAAAAAGCGTGACGGATCACTTAGACTTTGCATAGAATTTCGACGACTTAATAAGGTAATTATTAAGGATCATTTTCCCCTGCCCCTCATTGAAGACTAACTGGATAGACTTCAAGACGCCAAAATATTCAGCACTATAGATCTAAAAAACGGAAAGTATACCTCATTTGTAAAGGAGAGTGGCCAATATCAATTTAAAAAAGTTCCTTTTGGACTTTCCAACTCACGTGGTGTTTTTCAAAGGCACATTAGCGCTGTTTTTCGATCACTTACTCGCCGAGGTATTGCACTCCCCTATATTGATGACGTAATTACTCCAGCGAAAGATGAAAGAAGCCGTATCAAATTTAAAAGAAGTCATTGATACATGCAAAGATTATGGACTGGAACTCAACATTAAAAAATGTAATTTCCTTAAAAGACGTATACAATTTCTTGGTCATGTAATTGAAAATCAGATGATATTTCCAACACCAGAAAAAATAGATGCCATTTCAAAATTTAAAATGCCGCAAACACCGAAGCAAGTACAGAGTTTTTTGGGCTTAAGTGGATATTTTAGGAAATTTATACCAAATTATGCACTAATTGCAAAACCGCTGACAGATGTATTAAAATCTAATAATAAATTTTCTTTTGGTTCAGACGAAGCAAATCTATCGGAGCGTCTGTGTGGAGTTCGGTTTCGAATTTTTGATTATAAATTTTCAATACTGGGTTACTAGTAAGCGCCATCTTTAGTGAGTAAACTGCATTGGCAACTGGTACGTCGAAAAATCCGTTTTTTAGATCTATAGTGCTGAATATTTTGGCGTCTTGAAGATGATAGATGGACTCGGTGCTGTTCTACTGCAAAAATCGCCTGAAGAACTTCACCCAGTATACTTTTTCAGTAGAAAGACCACAGATGCGCAACGCAAGTACTCGAGCTATGAATTAGAGATTCTCGCAGTCATAGAAGCCATTAACAAATTTAGAGTTTACCTCTTAGGAACAGATTTGCGATTGGTAACTGACTGCAATGCTTTCACAAAACTTATGTACAAGAGTAGCACGTTGGGTTTTATTCTTGCAAGAGTATGATTTTAAAGTGGAACATCGCTCTGGAAGTCGCATGAGGCATGAGATGCACTAAGTAGATATCCCGTTTTCACAATCACCAACGAAAATATCAGTATTGGACACAAGGGGGCACAAATGATGTCGAATTAATTGTAGTACCAAATAGCATGCAGAAACAAATTATTAGCCGTGCTCATGACAGAGGTCATTTTGCTATTAAAAAAACGAAAGAGCTGATTTGCAAATATTACTATATTCCAAACATTGATACCAAAATTGAAAAATATATTAAATGCTGTATACCGTGTATCATGAGCAATCGTAAACGAGGCAAACAGGAAGGATTAATACACCCACTGCAGAAGGAAGACACCCCATTATATACCTATCACATTGACTTTTTAGGACCACTTGAATCAACGCATAAGGACTACAAGCACATTTTGGCTATTATTGATGCATTTACCAAATTCTGTTGGCTATACCCGACTAAATCAACAACTACAAATGAAGTTATTATAAAGCTGACTGCACAAAGCGCAATTTTTAGAAATCCCGCTATTATTATTTCGGATAAAGGTGCTGTGTTTACTTCGGAAACTTTTATTAAGTATGGCATTGACGAAAATATTAAGCTGGTGAAGACGACTACAGGTTTACCTCGCGTAAATGGACAAGTTGAAAGGCTGAATGCGATCATCATCCTAGTTCTGTCAAAGCTTAGTGTCGACGATCCTACAAAGTGGTGCAAACACGTAAACAGAGTCCAGCAAGCAATCAATTCTACATTTGCAAGAAGTATTGAGACTACCCCTTTTGAGCTGCTAATAGTAGTTAATATGCGAACCAAAGACTACAACCAAATTTTAAATCTTATTAATCAAGAATCTTTATCATATACTGAAAATTCAAAGCGAGAATAAGAAGTCATACAACCTCAGACGCAAACCAGCAAAACCATATGACGTGGGCGATCTAGTCGCTATAAAGAGGACGCAGTTTGGAGGTGGCCTGAAACTAAAACCGAAGTTCCTTGGCCCATACCAGATCGTTAAGGTGAAGCAAAACGATGCTTATGATGTACAAAAGATGGGAAACTCAGACGGTCCGAAGAACACTTCAACGTGTGCCGAATATATGAAGCCATGGTCTATAAACTATGACTTTGATGACGAGGAAGCATTCGAGGCAAATGTTTAGTCAGGACGGCCGGATGTGGGATCTAGACAACGAGAAGTATGTAAGATGCCAGACGACAAAGATGCCAGCTGAGAAAGATGCCAGACGATGAAAAGACGACCGAAAGGGTAACTCTAGCGCTGAGAGAGAAAAGGAGAAGTAAGACGAACGTGACGACGAAAAGACATGCCAAGCTGGGCCTTTAAGACGTGTCAATATCTTTCAAGTTGCTTTTGTTAATTTAAATTTAAATTGTTTTAATGTAAACCATCTCACATCTGTGTAACTTTATCATTAAAACTAAAATATAACTACATTCATAAACGTATATTAAATAAAGAATTGGGTGTCATCTAACGCAGTTTCCATATTATGTCCAAATCGCGTGCCTTAGGTTTTTTCGTATTACCTTTCGGTTTCGCAGTTCAATCCAAAGTGAAAGCAATTTTTCTTTCTCCAATCTGACAGACCAATACATACACACAGTATTGGCACGCGTCTCAGCTTAGCACTATGGTTATCTTATTCTATTCCATTGTCAGGCCGAGGCTACGTAGAACAGACACATCTGTTGGGCTCGCAAGAAAATCACATGACAACTTGAGACAGAAGACATCCGTAGAAAAAGGATAAAAAGACATTACACTTGTAAATTTATGCTTCTCTTTTCTTTTAATCGTTACAATAGCGATGGTACAATTATTACGATTAATTAACGAGTAAATTAAAAAATAGTGATGCCCGGTTGTGGGCACCGTTTTGTTTTTGCCTTATTACTTTTGACCAAATGCATATTATTCAAACGTGTCTGTACAAATTAAAACGAATTTAATTGTTTCCTTCTCATAAAAAAAAATTTATTAAGAATTTAGTGAAGTGACAATTTTTTTGGGGAAAAAAATTTGTAACCGGTTGTGGGCACCCTTAAAAGCACCCAAATAAAATGAAAATCAAAATTTATTTATTTCAAAGACCTTTTATGGCATAAAAAACAAAAAAATTCCAGGTTTTCACATTACTCATAATTTTCATTTTTTGAACAAAGTCAGAATCGCAGAATTGAATATATCTGGGTCAAAATGAGAGATTCCAGTAGCTTTGAAGCCAGATTTGATGATTTTGGGTGTCAACGCCAGATCGAGAGTCTTACAGACTAATTCAGGAATGTGACGAATTTCCAACACCTAGAAAAACGAAGTGACAACTAAAATTAGAATAGAAATTGATGGTCTCAAGGTTTATAAGAACATAAAAAATCTCTTTACGCATGACAAATCTTACCTTATTGACATTGTTTTTTTGCCAACCGGCACAGTGAGACTTATTTGTATGTATATGTGTGTGTGGGCATGCATGTGTATGTATGTGTTTTTGGGTTTTTTTTTTTTTTTTTGTATTCGCTTGTATAAAAATGAAAATAACAGATACATAAGTTAAAAAGAAATAACGATTAACAATAATTAAGGAGTAAGAGAAAAAAAAAAAGAAGAGAGTTGCCAGAGAAACAATCCTGCGGGAATACTGGGAAGTATTGCATCGCAGAATGTTGGCAGGCCGTCTACGGCCCTCTAGACATCACCTGCGCCGCGAAGTTTTACACTGCTGACCAGCTTTCATGCCTCTCCATCATGCTAAGCATTAAGTGGCCAAGGATTTGCCACACGCCTCCTCCATCGCACGCCGTTCAACCATGAACCTTAGGCACACAAATACGATGTGCTCTGAGGTCTCGATAGTGTTATTCTGGCAACTTGGGCAATTTGGGCTGACGTCATGCCCAAATTTAAACAGATAGCTGCGAAAACAGCCATGACCACTAAGAAGTTGCGTGAGTTTCAATGTGACCTCGTCAAATTTCCGTTTAAGCCACAACTCAATATTGGGAATGAGTTGACGGGTCCATCTTCCCTTGCTTGCTGCGCACCAGCGTCTCTGCCATTCCTCCATGCAAGTAACCCTGGCCCGGGCTGTGAGACATTTGAAGTCCTGTGGGGTTAGGCCAGCAGGATGCCTTTGTCTGTATCTATCCTGTGCCTCCCGGGCAAGCACGTCGATAGGAATCATGCCCGAAATCACAAGAGCACCATTTCCAGTCCGATCCTGTAGGATCTGCTCTTGATTGCATCTGCCCAAACTGGAGCAGCATGTAGAATAGTTGATTTTATGACATTCATAAGCAGCAAACGGCGATTCTGTTTTGGCCCTCTAGTGTTGAGCAAAATTCTGCTCAATGATCTCGTCAGTTGAGATGCCCATCTGGCTCACGAAGCTTAAGTGCTCCTTAAAACATAGCCGTGTGTCTAACCAGACACCCAGGTACTTAATTGACCTTGTAGATTCGATGACACAAGATTCAAGATGAATTTTTGCCGTTTCTAGCAACATCGAGCGCAAGCAACACAAGAGGCGTCAGCGACATATAAAGCTAGCAACATGGCATGTGTTGTCAACATAAGCCAAGCGCTGGCAATATAAGGGCAAAATATAAAACACACATGAATACAGATAAAACGTACACGCATGCATACAAACAAAATACATGGAACACGCATGCATACAAGCAAAACATATAAAACATGCATGCATATGAACAAACATAACGCTCACAAAAACGAGAGAGAACCAAACGTTGCAAAAGCCGAAGAGCGAAGAGAAAAAAATATGAAAACAAAACCAAACGATCATATATACTACATATGTTCGTAAACAAATATCGAACATATGATCGTAAACAAATAATGCAACGGCAGTGCAAAAGAAGTCATCAGACGTTGGTCACGATGACGTCAGACGACGAGGAATGTATATGTAGGCTGACGCGGGCGGGCGGCAATGCATAAGCATCGCCGAAAACATCACAACGAGAAAACAAAAGAATTCTCACGCACACATATGCGTGGCTATTCGGGTTAGCTTGTGGGCTAACGCGGGCGGGCAGCAATGCTTAAGCACCGCCGAAAATATCATCGAAAATAAAAACAAAGCTAAAGCAAAGAATTCTCACGCACACATAGGCGTGAGAATTCGGAAATGCTTGTAGGCTATAGACACGCACACACACGAAAATATATTAAAAGCGCTACGCTCAGAGAGCGCAGATTCGGCTCGCGTCGCTAAGCCAATGTGTAGAGCAGAGATGGAGGGAGGCGAAGCGAGTACAAGATCGGCCCATAATGAGAGAGTAAGGGCCGAGAGAGCGTTAATGGGCATGTGTGGGTAAGTTTCGACGAACGTGAGCGCCGTTTAACATGCATGGGTGCATCAGCGGCGAATCAGAGGCCAATTTGACAGCCACTGGAAAGTGGCGGCAACAATTAAATATATAGATATATATTTGAATATGATCAAATTAAATATATATGATTGCAGCCATATGGGGGTTAATTAATATTAATTTGGGTATTTCGGGGCATTATCATTTAGTTTTATTTATTTTATGCTTATATATTTAGTCAATATTTTCATAACGATTTAATTTTTATTTATTTATATGTTCATATATTTAGTTTTAATATTTATATAGCCATTTCTTTATATATGCATTTAGTTTTTGATTTTCTTATATTATAAGTGGTGGCGGTGGCGGAAATCGAGGGGCCAGGAGAGAGCGAAAAGGAGACGCCGTTGGCAACCGGAGCTGGCAATTCCACAGCGAAATAGAAGGCGACGCATACAAAGTGAACGGAGCTACCACCATGCATAGCGACAAACAACTATGCTGGGTGAGCGGCAAACCGATCAAAAATAACAAGCGATGGAAAGTTTTCAAGACGAAAAAGAAAAAACGTATGGAAAAGTACCCGTAACGGGTCAGGAAGAACACCACGCGTTATGATTGGGTCAGATGCGTATAAATACGCACGGCTGTGACCAGAAGGACAATTAGTTCGCGAGTGAAGATTCTGAAAGTGGAAGTCGACAAGTGAAGCATCAAGTGAAGACAATGAGTGAAGTCAACAAGTAAAGGCAACGCCTGCGAGATTAGCAAACTCAAGTCTAACGAAGTCTACGACAAAGCGAAGGGTAATTACAAGCAGAAAATCAAGGAATTTAGGAGTTATTCCCAGCATCAAAATAAAAACTAGGAGTTATTCCTAGCAACATTATAAAGACTAGGGTATTCCTAGCACAGTTAGGAAGACCAGGGGTAGTCCTGGCACAGGCAGGGTCGACTAGGGTATTCCTAGCACAGATAAGGGAAAGACCAGGGGTATTCCTGGCATGGTGGGGAAACCTTGGAGATATTCCTAGCAACAATTTAGGAGAGCAGCAAATGCTTCAAGGGTGTGCTGAGCAGCTACCGGCCAGTGTCCACCCGAAGATGGTGCGCTGGGCCACGAGGAATCCGTCCCGACTCGCGCGAAGCAATCTGCCGCGACTCGGGGGTATACGTCTACGCCCAACACCACGAAAATGGAGGCCGGAGCGTGGGAAGCGCTCATCCCGCCAGCCTCAGGTCCGCGAACCGCTGGCACGCGCTGTCATGGACGGGCCGAGCGGGTGTCCGGAACTGGAGGGCCAGGCCCACCTGGAAGGCGACGGTGAGCTCGACGTCCGGTCTCCACTGCCGACTTGACCCACTGCCGTGCAAATCCGATCGGCCCCCAGATGGACCGTCGGCAAACCAGGAAACTGGCGGCAAGGGATGCCCGGATACGGCTGACCGGCGTGCAGGGGTCGAAGAGCAGCGCTCGCGTGTGGAATGTTTTCGCGCCCACAACAATGATTATGGTCGCCGTGGGCATCACCAACGTGGATGACAGGTTTAGGAGTCCTGTGAGCGAGGAGGGGAGGAACGGAGGGTTTGGAGGTTTTCCTGGAGGGAGGCGGCTGGCGGCTCCCGCGACGTAGAACGACGCTCATCGTCGTGCAGCAGCGTATGGTGCCGCTGGTCGCGCTACCCGCAAATCGCCGTTCCCTGCGGCAGGACTTACCCAGATATTTTTATGGGCCAAGTAATTCGAGCAGTATTTGTTTATTAACACCGCTCGGAGCCTCTTCTCCGTAGCCAACGTTTGAAAACGCTTTGCACCTCTTCAAGGGGTGGACTCCTCGGCACACCCGACACCGAAAGGTGTGAGACTCCCAGGAGCGTGTCTCCTCGGAGGGGTTTGCGGCGTTGGCGCGTGGACGTGGTGCCATTGCTGGAAGGTCTTGGGGTTAACTGGAAAAGAGGCTAGAAATAGTCGCCAAGTTGACTCAAATGTACTTTTTTCCGCTGTGATTCTAGTCGCCAAATTGACTAGGTGACAAAGTGCTGACACAGTCAGTTGTCTCACAAGCAGATGTATTTTTATACCCTGTACCCATAGGGTAAAAGGGTATATTAAAGTCGCTAAAATGTATGTAACAGGCAGAAATATACATTTCTGACCCCATAAAGTATATATATTCTTGATCAGCATCACTAGCCGAGTCGATTGAGCCATGTCCGTCTGTCCGTCCGTCCGTCCGTCCGTCCGTCCGTCCGTCTGTCCGTCTGTCCGTCTGTCCGTCCGTATGAACACCTAGATCTCGGAGACTATAAGAGCTAGAGCCACCAAATTTGGTGTGAACATGCGTCTAATGCATACACAGATCAAGTTTGTTTCAAATTTTTGCCACGCCCACTTCCGCCCTCGCAAATCGGGAAAGCGAATAACTAGAGCTGTACTAAAGATATCGTCTCTGTCACTGCTTCTTACTTGGCACACCTAATTATATACCAAAACTGGACTAGCTGACCGAATTTCGTCGAAATCGGACAAAAAACATCGGAGATATGGCTATATCCGTTTTGTTCTGAAATCCCAAGGCGGCAGTGGCAGACAAGAAAGAGCGAGAGAGCATGCGTTCGCTGTAGCTGCATGTAAAGGAAAATTTTGTATGAAATTGATGGCTACTTCGAAGGTTTTTTTTATGTTGGTACAGGGTATACTCAACGTCGGCAGGGACGACTTGCTTGCTTCATTTAGTTATGGTGTGCAAAACCGTCGCCATGTTGACATAAATGATATGCACAAATGCAATGATATCCAAGTTAATCAATTGCTTCGTAAATGTCGGGACCCCGGATTGTTGCTAGCCTGCAAAACCGTGCCCTCGCTAAGGAATATCAATATTTTCCAAAGCGTTGTATTAAGGAAATGATCGACAAGTTGAGCAAAATTCCTTATATGCGTGTTATTGAGAAATTTAGTCTGAGTTGACAAAAATTCTAACACTTTGACTGTTACACCAAAATGTTTTATTTTTTTAAATTGGGAACGCCAAAGTCGGGGGTCACCAAAATGTTATTGAATTTTATAATTTTACTAGCTGGCCCGGCAAGCGTTGCTCTGCCCCTTTATTTACTTGCTGGCGAATTAAATGTTTAGTTCATCCATTAAATGTTCGACGTGGCAATTTTCAAATTTTTTGCTGATCGTCGACGATATAATGGATATCCATCATTACCGTGTATCGTTTCAGCAATTAATTGCTTTGGTAATCGTTTTGAGCATTTGCCGTCTATTATACATGGTGAATTTGAATTGATTTCACAACAGGGACCGTGTATCATATTTTTAGTGACAACAGCGAATAATTGTGGATCGATGCTTGGATCTGGAATTTCGGCCGATATAACACTATCATTCACATCTGGTGTTAACTTCCGTACCAACCATATCAAAATGTGAGCGTGCGGCAAACCCCTTTTTTGCCATTCAATTCGATACATATGGCAGCGCACTTCTCCAAACACACGAAGCTTGACAATGAAATCCATTAATTTTTTCAATTTTTGGTAGAATATGCGAGCTGTTAAATCGTGTCGATCTGTTGGCACCTGACCATTAACTAAGTATTCATACACTTCAGTCCATTTAGTGTTGCAAGTAAATGTGATGAACAGATCTAGACGGCCGTATGGACGCACATATGTCATGGCATCTTGGGTATACTCGTGCATACCGATATGTGACGATGGTAATATCGTGAAACGTCCAATTTCCAATTTTCATGTGCATCACGTAAATGTACGTATTCTTCAGATCTCATTCTGGCTTGATTATGACGGATGAAATTCAATCGTTCGCTCTCGACTTTAGCATACATGTCCACAATATATTGATGAAAAAGTTTATTGCATCTTAAAATGTAATTGTCATCTTGATAACGAATCATCAATCGATACGAATAATAATTCATCGCACTAACTTTTTTCGTTGTTTCCTGACTTAAATTTTATAAGAATTACTATTTTGTTTGATACTGATCGTAATTTTTTATACCAGTTATTGCATTTATCATTGGTATATTGATATGATACCCGTCATCTCCTCTCCAGAACAAAATCGGGTATTGTAATGCGTCATAACAACGATGGAGTTCAGAAATACGATTTAGTTGCTCATTCCTACGATGCAAAACAATATCTCTTTGATGAAATTGTTCTCCAACTATTACGATTGCAACTTCCGATTGTTGGTGCATTAAATCGCCTGGCATGTTGTCCGAGTGGTGTTCTGTCAGCACGTATTATGATTTTATGGTCATCGGTGGGCATCTGATCCAGTGCATTCTTGAATAATTTGACCAATTCATTGTGCTGATGGAAAAATCTTTGCAGCTCACTCAAGATTTCTCTTCTAACATTTGTACCGATTGCACAGCGCTGGTTCAATTCTCTATCAAAATCACCATTGAAATATATTTGTAAAACGATGGTCAGCCTCTGGGAGTGGCAACAGTGACCCAGCCCTATGGTATATCTGACCTTGAATCTGGAATTTTTTCTCATCAAAATCAAATTGCATAGTAAGTACTAAGAAGTAATTACCTTAAAGGTCGGCATAAATCCATCTCTTATAATATTTGTAGCCCCAAAAGATGTCATTTGAAAGCACGAATTGTACTTTTGAATATTTTTCAAAAACTCCTTTGAAACTTGTGAATTGCCATAAATTAATGAGTGCAAAGGGTCTGGTGGAGGTTCTAATGCAGGCAAATTAACTTTTCCAGAAGCACAGCACATGGCAGGCGGTTCGTTCATAAATTTCAATGCTCTGAAATGCACACATTCTTTATTCATTTGTCCAATATTGGAATATATGCTATAATCAATTGTGCTATCATAATTATAAGCCGCCAATTCCATGTTGTTGTCAACCGTGTTCGCATTACGTCTACGAAATTCTCTAACAACTGTGGCGTTTCGTGTTCGTCTACCAGTATTTGAACGTCTTGGAAGTGGCATTTTGAATGTACTTTTTAAATTCTAATCTCACTTTTCTTATTGAACGCAAAAAATTGACATATAACACTATACGATAGAGGTTTACATTGTATTGAAATGAATTCTTTTTATTCATTCATTTTAAAATGCCTTAATTTACTTAATCAAAGTCACTTTTAATTAAATTCAAAACCAATATTGTTCTCGAGTTTTAGCGAGACAAACAAACAGCAATTAATGTCTAAAATAATTTTCGATTTTGACATATATATCAACGGTAATCTGATGAAAAAATCTGTTGAACTTTAAAGTCTGCATTTACCGTCATTTAGACAAAAATTAGCTTTCTTTTGGAAAAAAAACCTTCTTTGGGCCACAACGAACATTTACAAAAAAAAATGGGCAAAATTGGTTGATTCCTGAATGACTTATTGAATTACAAAAAAACGGCTTACAATTTTATATATATAGATATATAATTTTATTATTTATAAAAATGTTTGCCTCTACAACATAAACTAGTGACATAGGGCTGTCGCAACCAACACTTGAAATTTGGGTGGACTTCGGAGAGATCATGCAAATGGGGGCCAAAGACACAGCGATGCTCACCCGTTGATTGCAGAGTAGTGAATAGACAAGAGTTGCTTGAATACTGATTTTATTAAGAAAAAGGTTGAGTTTATATACACGATTCTAGGATCTAGGGGGTCACATGTATATACATTTGGGGGTCTTATTCATAGTGTAAATGTGATTGTGTGTGTGAACATAATGTGGGGGACAATTTTGTGTTGTATAAAAATATAGTGTGAGTACAGTGTATATGAAAATATATAGGGGTTAATTCTATTCTAAGCAAAGCCTGCATTGGTCTTTACTGTGAGAAATTCATAGTTTGTATTTTAAGCATGCATTTACACCAACAGGAACAGTGGAAAGAAGTCATAGAACTTTTAAAGAATACATCCGTTCATATATATCAGTCGATAAAACTGACTGGGATGTTTGGCTCCAATATTTTACATATTGTTTCAACACGACCCCCTCTATGGCACATGGTTATTGTCCATATGAGCTAGTTTTTGGCAAACAAAGCATTTGCCAAAACAATTTAATTCTATAAATCAGTTGTGGGGACGTAGTGACTTCCGGAGCTCACCGAGCTCTTTCCGTTATTTTTGTGGCAGAGTCATAAATGTGCGAGTTCGTAGGCAGAGGGACGCACAAGCAACTGCGGGACGCACACTCAACTGAGGGACGCACAAGCAACGATCGCAAGCTCGAGAAAGGGTCATAAATGTGCGAGTTCGTAGATAGAGGGACGCACAAGTAAATGCGGGAGGGGAAAGCGGAAAAAAAGGTCGCGAGCTCGAGTTTGTAGGTAGAGGGACGCACAAGCAACTGAGGGACGCACAAGTATATACGGGACGCACAAGCAGAAATTTCGAGCTCGAGAAAGGGTTGTAAATGTGCGTGGTTGTGGGCAGAGGGACACACAAGCAACTGAGGGAAGTACAAGTAAATACGGGACGCACATTTATGAGCTAACCTCGAGCCCGCAATCGATACCTTTTCCCGTCCCGCACTTGCTTGTGCGTCCCTCTATCTCGCACATTTATGACTACGTTCCGGAACTCGCGATCGCGACCTTTTTTCCATTTTCCCCCTCCCTCAAAATTCTTAAAAGCAACGAAGACAAAGTCGAAACTATTCGCTTCTTTCATAAAACAAAAATAATTAGAAGGATGGGCTAAGTTCGTATACCCTTGCAAACTGTTATTTAACAATTTAAATATACATCGGTACAGTCAACCGATTCTGATCAAACTGGGTGGATTCCTATGGGAGCTATAGCATATAGATGACCGATTTGTCTGAAACTTAGCACAAACATTTCTATATATACTAAACTTCCAAAAACCATGTTTCGTGACAATCGCTTTCAAAACACCCAAGTTATTGCTCTAAGACTATATTCTTGACCGATCGTTCCTATGGGAGCTATATGGTATAGTCAACCGATTCTGATCAAACTTGGTATAAAGGTTTATTAAACTTATGAACCCCAAATTTCGTAACAATTGATTGAAAAACAACAAAGTTATTGAAGTTTAATTATATTCTTGACCGATCGTTCCGTTGCAAACTTCTGACCAAAATTAATATACCCTTTTGCAAGGGTATAAAAATAATGAAGTCGTCCCTGCCGACATTGAGTATACCCTGTACCAACTAGTTATACTTATTAAATCAAGATCGGCATCAACTTAATTCAAAATTCCTTTTATCATGCAGCAACAGCTACCGCATGCTATCACGCTCACTCATGCCAGCCAGTGTCGTCCTAAGCGCTTCAGTACAAAACGCATTTACGTATATCTTCGATATTTATTTATATATTTATTTATATTATATTTATCCGATTTCGACTAAATTTAGTCAGATGATGCATTTTGGCCACATTATTAGGTGTGCCAAATAAGAATGTGATTGCTTTAAAACTTCTCTAGTAAATCGTTTTTTCCAAATTGCGGGGGCGGTAGTGGGCGTGGCAAAAATTTTAAACTTTCTTGATCTGCGTAGTCAATAGACAAATGATCGAACAACCTCAAAATCGCAATCAATTCAAAACAAAATTCCCTTTTACATGCAGCAGCAGCGAACGCATGCTATCTCGCTCTTTCATATCAGCCAATGTCGCCTTGGCAGTTCAGTACAAAATGCAAATGGCTATATCTCCAATTGTTGTCCGATTTGAAGAAATTTGGTCAGTTTGTGCAGTTTGACTATATAATTATGTCTACCAAATAAGAATTGGATATCTTTAATGCAGCTCTGTTAAATTCATTTTAAAATTTTATTTTTTCATTTGCGGGGGCGGAAGTGGGCGTGGCTAAAATTTGAAACAAACTTGACCTGCCTAGGCAGGTCACGGTCACGGATGTTCACACCAAATTTGGTAGCTCTAGCTCTTATAGTCTTTGAGATCTAGATGTTCATACGGACAGACGGACATGTCTCAATCGACTCGGCTGTTGATGCTGATCAAGAATTTATATACTTTATGGGGTCGCAAATGCTTCCTTCTGCCTGTTACATACATTTTAGCGACTTTAATATACCCTTTTACCCTATGGGTACAGGGTTTAAAAATACATGCTGTCTCCAATCCAACGCAATGGCGGCATGTATCGTCAGCCATGAACATTGCAGATGTTCTATCGAGAGGGATACCGGCATCTTATCTAAGCACGCATAATTTTTGGCTATATGGACCATTATACTTGTACGGGCCACGATCCCGCTGGCCAGCACCTTTCAAATCATCGGAAAATACGTCTGATACTTCAGAACGGAAAACCAAGTTATTCAGCATGGCAGCAGTAAACAACAAGGTTCAATACGAAATGGATGCGAAACGTCGCATACGTTCGCAGGTTCAGCAGCAAGCTTAACAGGCGTGCAACAACGCAGCTTGAAGTAGAGGAATTGGAGGAAGCACGCAGGATCATCATCAAACAGATCCAAGAATCGGAATACGCTTATGAGTTGCGTCACCTGAGGCAACGTCCAGAACAACCACTCCATAGTAAAAGCTCTGTGGCAACATTACCACTAATATTGGACGAAAACTCTACCATTAGAGTATCAACTAGATTGCAACAAGCTCCCGTACCAAGGGATACAAGAAACCCGTATTTGCTTCCTTACGGGGACCCTATTGTAAAGATGATTCTGCAGAAGCTACATGAAGAAAACATGCATTGCGGGCAAGAGGCCCTTCGTGGTATTGCTCGACAGCATTAGCACATTATCAAGATCAAGTCAATGATCAGAAATGTAATCCAAAACTGTGTAAGGTGCACAAGATTTTGGACACAACTATTTAAACAAGTCATGGGAGACCTACCGGAGCATCGAGTCTCAAAAGCTCGACCGTTCCTTAACGCAGGTGTTGACTACTGCGGACCTTTCTGGATTCACCACAAGGTGAGAGGAAAAAGGCCAGACAAGGCATACATAGCAGTGTTCGTATGCTTTGCAACTAAGGCTATACATTTGGAACTGGTGGGCGACTTATCCACATCCTCATTTTTGGGCGCACTGCAGCGCTTCATAGGAAGACGAGGAAAATGTCAAACGCTCCATTGCGACAATGCTACAAACTTTGTAGGAGCGCACAACCAATTGAAGGAACTGACTGAGTCAATCCACTGCGAGAAGGCCTCAAGTGCTATTTTTGAATTTTGCGTTCAAAAGGGAGTATAGTTCAAATTCATTCCGCCATGTTCACCACATTTCGGAGTCTTATGGGAGGCAGCAGTAAAATCAGCCAAACACCTGATCCTCAAGAATGTGTCAACAGCGAATTGAACATTCGAACAGCTGTCAACAATCATTGTTAATATGGAAGCAGTAACCAACACACGGCCATTAACACCAAACTCAAATGACCCAAATGATTTGACAGCCCTGACTCCAGGTCATCTGCTTATTGTCGAGCCATTAGTAGCACAGCCAGATGCAGAAACGGTCCAAAGGAAATCATTACCCGAACAATGAAAGTTAGTTCAGAGGTTGAAACACACTTTCTGGACACAATGGTCACAAGAGTACTTGCAGGAATTACAGAGTGCTACCAAGTGGAAGAAACCATACAACAATGTTAAGGAATGAATGATGTTATTTATGCTACCACTGGCTCTGGCGCAGTCAGTAAACATAACACAATTTGACGATAAACCAGGCATAAACTACGAAAAAATTGGAACATCTCAATTTACTGGATCTGACTAGACCATTATTGCGTATTATGATTTAAATACGTATTTGGAAGAAATTGAGTCATATGTCAACGGATTAAAACGAGTAGGAGACATGAGTCCACAACTATCTCCACCAGAACTATGTTTTGCGATGCAACGGCACTTGCATCACATCTTCGACGAAATAATAACCGGAAACGAATTTCAGCACATTAAGCGGATGAAACGAGCTCTATTGGAAATCGTTGGGTCCATCGCCAAAGGAATATTTGGCATTCTGGACTCAGAATACGCAGAACAAATGTCACAAAAGATCAAAAAGGTGAAAGTCAATGAAGAATATTTACTGACATTGATGCGAAATCAGACATCAATCATTGACTCAACTATAAACATATTTAAAATAGATGAAGAAACTATCAAGAAACGCTTCAAACAATTGGATCAGTAAATGAGTGACCTATCAAATACAGTATCAGATGCAGTAAAGTTGCTCCAATGGTACATTACCATGACTACTCAATTATCTTTGATAGCGGCAAACTTGCAACGCATACAGACAGAATTTACCCATGTGTTAACTGATATCCACCACAGCCAGATTAGCCCACTTCTACTGTCCCCAAAACAACTACAACAGCATGCATCACAATTAAGAGCTCATCTTCCACCCGGATTGGTGGAAGGCGGAGGGAACCATAGTGAAGGATCATGTGATCTTTAAGATCACCTTGCCTCTCGTGTCCACCGAGACCCTGGAATTATATAACTTAATTCCCATTCCTGCAATCGGACATTATGGGATCATGATCATGGATGTTGAAATGTTGAAATTGTCGCAGTAAATAGACACAGAGACCAGTACATTGGTCTGTCAACAAAGGACCTGGCACAATGCTACCCAATGAAGGAAGAATACATTTGTTTGGACAAACAAACAACTTTCACTACTAATAGTAGCTGCGAGTTTCAATTGTTTAGAGAAAAGACTTCATCAATGTGTCATATCAAGCAAACCAACAAACCGTTTGTATGGTAGGACCTGCATTACAAAAATCGCTGGATATTTGCGACACAATCGCCGATGGAACTATCTCAGTATGTGACGACAACATGATCAGCGTGACCATTAATCTAGAAGGTCTTCTATTTATGGATCCAGGGTAAACACTAAAACACCCCGCACTTCAAGTTTTTGGTCACCGTGTGGAAACTACCGGATTGCTGAAATTATCATATGCACGATTTGTAACTTCTCATCTGTCACGGACCAAAGTATTGATGAACAATACTTTGCAATTTGGCTCTCAGGAACTAGAGAGTTTAAGCAATCAACTATTAGCCACGACCCAGATGAAACTACCAAATAAACTTAAAGTACCCCACTATCACCATTACATCTCATATGCAGCGCTATTACTGGTTGCATATTTAATAAAGGTGTGGAGTACAAAGAGACCCGTCAACCTTCAACCAGGCCAACATAAGATGACCCAACAAAACGAAGGAAAAGAATCTAACAAACTACAGACATCCAATTCACAGGAATTCGAGATCAACATAGAGTAATATTGAACAAGTGTTCAACGGCCGGGAGTATGTTGGTGCTTGGTTTAAATAGATATAAGTACACAAAACAGCACTACATTCTACACAAATATTACCCCAATGATAATAACTAAATAATAATAAATAACTACCATATTGTAAACACATGTGACCCATAATTAATAAATAAATCTCGGGTAACTCTCTCATAGAAATTCATTGAGTACCCCTGCTAGGGTCAGCATAAATCAATCAGTTGCTGACCTAGCAGCTACGTAATGAAAGGTGGAGCGAAAATGACCTATGCAGCGGGGCCTATATAAGTAGAGTCTAGTTCTTAGGCTAATTAGAATTCAATATCTGTAAGCAACGGGTGAGCATCGCTGTCTTTGGCCCCCCAACTACAATATAATTCTCAACCTTCGTGGTCTTCCCAATTCAAGTGTTGGTTGCGACAGCCCTATGCCACTAGGTTATGTTCTAGGGGCATTTATATTATAAATAATGAAATATAAATAAATATATGTCGGAGTATTTTCAATTACTCCGGTTGAGGTTGAATTATTATTGTCCATTTCTAGCGCAGCGAGTTCCGGACACCTTGGCTTTCTGTTGCAGACTGATTAAGCAGTCTCAACTGCCTTAGCATTACACCGGACCACACTCGATGACAGTCGGGCTGTCATCCCGCTGAAATACACAGTCAGATATTCACTAATACTACAACACCTGCATGACTAAGCAAACTTCTAGGACTCAACAGTCAACGTCAAATTAACATGACAATACTCACTACAAGACTTACATGACCGAAGTCACTGTAACTGTACTTAATGTTACCAGCCTAATATTACAAGAATGACGTATGAGGCTGAAGTAGACAGGGACAACCGAGTACGGTACGAAAAGGTATGCCAGACAGTGCAATACCCTAATTTATATCCGACACGGCCATCCTGACTACTACACGTCCTCGTGTCATATTAATCAGGCACCTTGACTTAAAAATTTTCAATTTACATCAAACTTAATTTAATATTCCAACTTTATATTTTTTTTGTACCAATTGTACTAACAATACCCTTTTACCTCGTATAATCAATGAAATATATCCGATTATAAACATTATCATCACCCAAGAATTCTTTACACCATCAAATGCCCCACACGCCACGACAAAACTTTCATTCTGCGCTTGTGCTTGCATTTTGACCAGTATGTAAAGTGATCAATTCTTCATGGAACACTGTCTCTTTCAACAGTTTACCCTTCACTGGGTTTCTCTTTACTGTCTCTTTCAACAGTTTCACACCCACTGGTGTTCTCTCTTTACTGTCTCTTTCAACAGTTTCACACCCACTGGTGTTCTCTTTAATGTCTCTTTCAACAGTTTCACACCCACTGGTGTTCTCTCTTTACTGTCTCTTTCAACAGTTTCACACCCACTGGTGTTCTCTCTTTACTGTCTCTTTCAACAGTTTCACACCCACTGGTGTTCTCTTTACTGTCTCTTTCAACAGTTTCACACCCACTGGTGTTCTCTCTTTACTGTCTCTTTCAACAGTTTCACACCCACTGGTGTTCTCTTTACTGTCTCTTTCAACAGTTTCACACCCACTGGTGTTCTCTCTTTACTGTCTCTTTCAACAGTTTCACACCCACTGGTGTCCTCTCTTTACTGTCTCTTTCAACAGTTTCACACCCACTGGTGTTCTCTTTACTGTCTCTTTCAACAGTTTCACACCCACTGGTGTTCTCTTTACTGTCTCTTTCAACAGCTCAACTTTCTGAACCATAACTTAGGTCTTCATTTAACATTCTTAATTCACATTCTAAAATTTTGCTTACCTTTCTAAACGGATTTCAGTTGTTCAACTTCTCATTTGTTCTACATTATTGTTAATAAACACTTTCGCATTTCGTTAAAGAATCCTAGGCAAGGCACCCCCACGTAGCATCGACCACAAAATACTTTCTCAACTCATCATCTTTCTAATATCTTATCCACTAAGACATACGGTCTGTTTCACCCGTTTCTTCACAGTCTCTTTCAACTGTATCATCAGATGAATCACACGCAATTCCGTCGATATTCAGCTCGCTTGGTACCTGCCCATCTGGCATTCTTCGTAAAATATCATGTGAATATTAAAAATGTAGAAATTGCCTTCTTAAACGTTACAAGCTATTCTTACTTAAAGCATAGTCTCACTGAACTCAATGAACTTGACTACCTTTTCTTTGTTTTTCTCAAATCTAGACTGAGATTTCTTTTTCTTCATCTACTTCTGTTTCGTTACCGTTCCCTATTAAAAGTTCGAAAGGGACTTGCCTTATTAATTTTGTTCTTAAATTATTAAAGTCAGCAAACGTTATAAGTTTTGTTTTTTAATAATTAAAAACCGTCAATTGATATAATAGCCGAATATTCTTGTGCTAAATCTCACGTCCAATTACAATGCTAATCTTAATATTATCGTCTCGTACCACATGTAAAAATATTTCGAGACAATTTTCATTAATTATGACATTAGTTATAATTTGAATATAGCAAACAATACTCCCAATATCAAGCCTACATAGCGAAACAACATTATTAATTCTGTTTCAGTATTCGGTCCCTTAATCGAAAATAATCGGAAATTTCTCACCTCGTTGCACCATGATTACTTTGGGTTCATTGATTACTCATAGCTCCACTCTCTTGCGTATCTTTAATTCTGCATCATCACCGGTTGAATTGTTAGGGCATCGGGTAGAGATGTGGCCCTGCTCATAGCATCGATAGCATGTTACAATTGTCGTACGCAGAGACAACGCTCGGTGATCTTCTCCAGATGTCGATGAATTGTTCACTCTGCATTCCGCCTTCCTGTGTCCAAGATTTCCACAAGAGTAACATTTAATAGGCTCCATCTTAGCACGCTTGGCATTTGAATTTTCGTCTGGGAAATTTGGTCGTTTTTTTAACCGAATGAGAAAACTTGTAATTCGGACTGTAAATCTCGCCTGCCAGTAATGTTGCCAGTGTAAGCCAGACACATGTTTTAGCCGTCAGCAAGTTTAAAATTGTTGCCGCCGGTGTCTCAGTTGATTCGTACCTTGCAGTCTGCCAATGCTGAATAGCTTGCTAAATGCCCACTGCGACGCGTTCCCTTCCAGAGATTTCGACAACGCCAAGATTAACGCGCTGCCTTGTAGCGGTGTTTCGTTTAAAATTATGTCCACCGTAGCACACCACTGCAAAGCGTCAGCACCAGCCACTTCCGAGTTAAAATTCGGCAGGGCCTTGCCGCCATTTTGTCGAGGCTCACTGGACGACACTTGCAAAGTTTTTGCCAGCTCCAAGAAGTTTCGATTCTGCTGCTCCAATAGAAAAAGAAATTGTTCCTCCATAATTGTTGGCCTGGAGTTAGATCCCACTTCTGATGTCGGAGTATTTTCAATTACTCCGGTTGAGGTTGAATTATTATTGTCCATTTCTAGCGCAGCGAGTTCCGGACACCTTGGCTTTCTGTTGCAGACTGATTACGCAGTCTCAACTGCCTTAGCATTACACCGGACCACACTCGATGACAGTCGGGCTGTCATCCCGCTGAAATACACAGTCAGATATTCACTAATACTATAACACCTGCATGACTAAGCAAACTTCTAGCACTCAACAGTCAACGTTAAATTAACATGACAATACTTACTACAAGACTTACATGACCGAAGTCACTGTAACTGTACTTAATGTTACCAGCCTAATATTACAAGAATGACGTATGAGGCTGAAGTAGAGAGGGACAACCGAGTACGGTACGAAAAGGTATGCCAGACAGTGCAATACCCTAATTTATCTCCGACATATACATTTACACCCTGCATTTCTTTTTGCGTTTTTGCTTAAACACCACGCTGCCAAGTGATACGTTTGGTACCTTAGAAAACCATTTTGGGCGTTGCTGTAGCGTGGTCAAATACTCCTGTTGCCAACGCTTCCAAAATCCTTGAAGCATAGCCTGAATATGCTGCCAATAGTTAAGTTGAATATTTTGAAGTTCAACATAACTTCCTTCTGGTATTGCTGTATAAGTTCAGCCAATCAAGAAATGTGCTGGTGACAGATATGCGATCTCAGTATCTGAATCTCAGTATCTGACTCTCGCTTGCCACCCCAGTGTGGCGAATATGGGAGAATGAAATTCCATTTAATTCCCTGCTCTGCGAGAATCCTTGAAACGATGTTGTTATGCTTGTCAGATATGTGGAGTTGTATCATTTCATCCAAAGTGTTTTCCACCAACAAAGTTGCGACCATTATCGCTAAACATTTCTGAGCATTTCCCGTTTCGAGCCATAAATCTTTTTAATGCCGCCAAGAATGTGTCTTGAGCAAAATAGGACCCGCTTAATCGCATCCAGTGTGTTCAAATGGGAAGGCTTGTCGAACACGAACAGCAGGCAAGTTGGCCATTAATTGATTTGCAGTATGGTGTCTTTGCCTGAAGCAATTCAGGCACTCATGAGTGATTCGTCGTAGTAGGTTTCGTGCGCCAAAAATCCAGTATTTTTGGCGGATGATGACAAACATTGCCGAAACTCCAGAATGTAGGTTGATGCGATGCTCGTGCTGTAATAGCAACTCAACGAGCCGATGATGCTTCGGTAAAACAACTGGATGTTTGGCATCGGCGGGCAAGTCCGATCTCTTTAGACGTCCTCTCACACGAATAAGACCATCGTCGGTCGGTTTTGCAGCAGCAACTGTCGATCAGCGTTGAATTGGTTCTGCGCCTGGCGCAGACAGAAGTTCCTTGCATTATTGACTTCATCAAATGTCAGAGGCCCAAGGTGGCACTGTTTAGTTGATTTAAGACGATGGGCAAAACGACATATCCTCGGTGACAGTCATCAGTGTGTTTGTCCTAAACTCCAGTTCTGCTGCTGGATCCGTGGTTGAGCAGCAATATTGTGATCTTTGTAGTAGGGTCGAATATTGATGCTCGTCGTGCAGCCAAGATGGACCATTCCACCATAAATCGAATTTGAGCAGCTCACTCGCGAGCATGCCTCGCGACGCACAATCCATTGTCCTTTGTGCTCACATGTATCCAAGCACTACGAGGAATGGTTTCCAGAATTTCCGCAGTGCGGTTCGCAACAAAGGTTTTTAGCTTATGCGGTTGGTTAGAAAGCCATGAAAGTTCGATGGTAGAGTCGCACCATGCGTATATTTTAACTTCTTTCTGGAGCAGGCCAGACCTTATCGATTGAAGAAGCCGAGATAACAGTAGAGCTCCACATAGCTCGAGACGTGGTAAAGATTTCTGCTTTAGAGGACAGACTCTCGTTTTTGCAGCAATAAGCGACATTCGTATGCTACCATCCATATGTGCTACTCGGTTGTAGTAGAGTAAGCCTTTAGCGAGGCGTCTGAAAATGCGTGTAATTCAATTTCCTCGGTGTTATCAATAAAACGTAGTAATTTCAGTTGATTTAATACGCGCGAACCCTATCAGACAGCATGCAAAAACGAAGTCGCGAGGACAACGGACAACAACTAAAACAATAATTAAGACTAACTACTAGATAAATAACTTAAAATAGTAGTTTTTAGAATAGATATAGAGAACTCTGATCCGATTACAGAATAAAGGCGGTTGTAGTCGGAACAGAGAACTCGAAAAGGTTCATGCAAAGAATAGTTGGAAGTACAGCGTGTTAAAGATAAAGGGACATAATTTCGGGTTAGTCTACAAGGAACAGATAGATTGACCTGATTGAGTAAATTAGGACAGTCTATTTGTCCATTCAAAAGCTTGTGGATAAACAAAGTACCAAGCATTACTCTACGATTAAGTAAGGAGGGAAGGTTAATTAAAAGAAGTCTTTTAGAATAGGAAGGAAAGTTAACATTTCGATCCCAGTTTAAACTACGAAGAGCAAAAGATTCAGTTTTTACTTGGTGTGATCCATATTGTGGAGACCAAACACATGATCCATACTCCAAAATGGGGCGGATCAGTGAAATAAAAAGAGTTTTGGTTGTGTAAGGATCGTCAAATTCTTTCGACCATCGCTTAACGAAACCAAGACAACTCATGGCTTTATTGACAGTGATATTAATATGACGAGTAAAATTTAATTTTTGGTCCATGACTACACCCAAATCAAGTGGGGTATTATTAAGATACGACTATGAAATAACATGACCGTTACATTCCAAAACATTGAGTTTTAGTAAGTTGATTTCACACCAAGTTTAAAAGTTATTAAGATCGACTTGAAGCAGATGTGGAGAACTTAAAACTAATACAAAGTTTAACATCATCAGCGTACATAAGCACGCGACAGTGGTCCTAGATGGCTACCTTGTAGCACCCCCGAGGTCACATTGATGGTCTTCGAAAGATAAGTTTTAAATAAAACTTTTTGTGTACGGTTATTAAGATATTGTGAAATTAAGACCAATTAAGCAAAAGGCTTGGAATCCCAAGTTCGTTCAGCTTGAACAAAAGCAGTGTATGATTGACAGAATTAAAAGCCTTACTGAAGTCAGTATAAATGACATCAGTTTGCAATGCATTCCTGAATCCTTCGATCGCTAAAGAAGTAAACTCTAAAAGGTTAGTGGAAGTAGATCTACGTTTCATAAACCCATGTTGAGAAGATGGAAGAGAAGATTTGGAAATACCCTTATAGTTTGAAGCTACGGATTTATTACCCTTTTTATGCAAAGGAATAATAAAAGATTCCATCCAAATGGTTGGGAAAGAGGAAGTTTCAACGGACAAAGTAAATAACTTAAGAATCGGGGAAATCAAAGTCTCAACGCAAAACCTGAGTACACAACCAGGTATCCCATCAGGTCCTGGTGAGTACACGGGCTTCACTAAAGTAAGCACGCTGAGAAGCGAATTTTCATCGATCACAAGATTAAAGACGAAATTAGACCTTTTCAACTGATAGGGATATGAAAAGTTAGCTCGATGATCTTTGGAGGAATAGGTCGTTTTGAAAAAATCAGCAAACATGTCGGCAATGGCCTGATGATCGTTTGCTTTATTATTTTCAAAACATAAATAGGACGGGTGCACTGCCACCTTTCGTTTGGCGTTAACGAAGTTATAAAATTGCTTAGGATCACGGGTGAACTGAAGTTTACAACGCCTAATGTAATCCTTATAGCATAGTATATTAAGCACTGAAAAATTCGATCGAGCA
Organism: Drosophila saltans; assembly: GCA_018903575.1. Taxonomy (NCBI): domain Eukaryota; kingdom Metazoa; phylum Arthropoda; class Insecta; order Diptera; family Drosophilidae; genus Drosophila; species Drosophila saltans. The sequence goes on along the minus strand of JAEIGH010000136.1, from coordinate 171,211 downwards.
ACAACATAGAGAGAGGAATTAGACGGTCGACCCGATTTTTTAAACTTTCTATAATATCTTGACTTTACATTTTCCAAATTAGTTAACTCACGTGTAAACCATGGCGGTTTGTTAGACAATACATGGGTCACACGTGGAACACAAGCATCAAAAAGTGAAAACATAGTATTATAGAAAAAAACAAATGGCAGCATTCATATCATTACAGGAGTACAGATAAGACCAGTCTGTGGCAAGAATTAGCTCATTGAGCTTGAAAAAGTTAGTTTTACGAAAGCAACGGGTACGAGACGTCGAACTGGTACCAGCAGTTGGTAACCGAAAGGGTAGATCAATGGTTAAGTCTAAAGTTGGATGGAAACTGTCTTCAGGGACGACTAAAGAAGCAATCCTTGAAACAGTACAGTTAGATGAATCTAACATAAATATAAGATCTAGTGATCTCTCATTTTTATTAAGCACTGGATTAATTTGGGTTAGGGGTAACTCAAGCAATGTGAGGAGGAGGGCATCAACAAGGAAGACTCACCTGATGGAAGCCATGAAACGTCAGGTAGATTAAAATCTCCCAGAACGATAAATATGTCTACATCCAAAAGAAGTGAAGAGACAAAGCGAATAGATTCTAAATGGCTAGCGTATACCGTCATGTCAGAACTCGGTGGAATATACGAGCAAGTTAGAAATACAGAATATGATTTCAAACAAATTTTGACACTAACAAATTCAATGTCAAGAACAGCAGGTGGTAGAACTATCTCTGAAGGAAGAGATGAATTTACGGCAATCAAAACTCCTCCACCATTTTTGGAGATTCGATCGCATCTATAGGTTGAAAATATTGTGGGAAAAACAGAGGCATCAGAAATGTCTGGCTTCAACCACGTTTCTGTAAAGACCAAGATATGAAAGTCAAAAGATTGACTATCTACAAAAAGCTTAGAAAGTTTAGATTTTAGTCCTCTAACATTCTGATAGGCCAGAATAAGGGACGAAATTAGTTTTTTGACCCGCCAGCTACTGACGAGCCGGAGGGTAGGGAATGATGATTTCTCTTTTTCTTAGCCGTATACTCCTTTACAACTAATTGTTCCGGCCAAAAATCTTTGTGACAAATTTGGTCAAAGACATTTGGAGGGACACTGATTTTAAATGACGAAATGTCACGGGTATATGAAAACCTAAACTTTTCCACCACTATGTTTGGCGCTACGACTTTTGCCCGGATATGGGCTATGACATCATTTGATGCAGTATTGGGGTCGAGCCGCGAAACAAAGATTTGCTTATTTGGTGGAATGGCTACAAGAGATCTTAATGCGCCAGTCGCAACTGCAGCAACAACATTTTGCGCTGGAACTGCTGAGGCAGATGACGCCTAGAGAGCTCTTCTAGTTACTACTTTATTGGGAGTATCCCTGGGAGTGGATATTCGCCCGGACACATCGGAAACTACAACCGACATCGGTCAGTTTGCGGGGCACTATTACCAGGGGAAATGTCAATCGTCCCCGCAACTGCAGTCACTACTGGACTCCAAAACTATATCAGTTGCTGACCATTTGGAGTTATGGGGTCGTTCGACGATGCCGGAACGGACAGAAACAGAGATGCCGGCGGATCGGGAGAGAATCCCGTGGGATAGTCTTCTTCCGCTTCGGTGATTCGTTCAATAGTTTATAACTATTAAACTGAGTTTCCAGAGACAAAAACTCATCACGAAGTTTCAGAAAGCCAGCCGACAGGGATATACGCCGCATGAATGGACGCATATCCATTTCACAACTCCATTTCACAACTCCACTTCACAACTCCACTTTAGGCCCCCGCCGTTTCCAATACTATGCTTTACTTTGGCTGTGTAACCCGCGCATTTGACATGCATAATGTTATCGCACAGCCAGCACAAAAGATAATCATCTTGGATTTTTTGGGGATGGGGGCACTTTTTGGAAGAGCAGACAACCATTGTAAATTTAATTGTTTATTATTATTTTTTTTACTGATAAGAAAAAAATAAATAATAAATGGCAAAAAATTAAAAAAGAAATTTAAAAATGAGCAATGTATACGAACCAAGAAGTAACACAAGTGTTAAAGTTTTAATTTTTAGAAGAAATAACTGAAGAGAAATTAAGAGAGTTAGTAATAACACACAACAACAAAGACTGACACAATCGCGAGAGTAACGGTCGCGATCGCGGGCAATGTAAAAACGCGAGAGCAAGCACTACACAAACAACAACACTAATGTGTATGCGAGAGCGCGAATGCAAGAAAAGAGATCAAAAACACAAAGTCAAAGACTATGCAAGCAAAACAACAAAACTGTAAGTTTTGTTATTAAGTGAAACAATAAGTAATAATAGCTTTGAATAAATGTTTAAGAATAAGTTACAATAAGCTATTCGCGTAATAAGTAATTTCGGCACAGATTCCGCGGAAAATAATTTTTATTTGCGGGATTAAATAAAAAGGTTGGATAAAAGCGAGAGCGCAAAAAAAAAACGACCGACTTCGTTGAAGTGAAGAAAGTAAATTCAAGAGTTCAAAGTTAATTCAAGAGTTATTACTTTCTTATCATAGTTTAATTTTCTATAAGTCTTAGCTTTTTCTAACATATCTCTAGCTCGTCTATATGCTATTTCTAATCTAAATTTTACTTCTTTAGAGTAATCATCTATATTATATATAGGGTCTATGTGGTAAAGTTTGTTAAATTCTATGAATTGTTTTGGTAATCTTCCAAATACTAGTTCATAGGGACAATATTCGTGTGCAGCTGATGGTGTCGTGTTAAAACAGTATGTAAAATACTGAATCCAAACATCCCAATCAGATTTATCTACGGAAATGTATGAACGAATGTATTCATTGAGAGTTCTATGACTTCGTTCAATTGTTCCTAGCTTTTGTTGGTGGTAAGCTGTAGATGTAAGATTTTTAATCTTCATGTATTTGCACAATTCTGATATAATTTGATTTTTATACTCAGTACCCATGTCCGAAATGAACGTCTTCATTGGACCAAACTTAAGTATAAAGTTCTCGAATATTGTTTTTGCTATTGTGTTTGCATTTTTATTTGCAACGGGTATAGCTATTAGATATTTGGTTAAATCACATATTAAGGTGATTATATATTCATTGCCATAATCTGATTTTGGTAGTGGACCAACTGTATCCACTAGAACCATATCAAATGCTTTTATTGGTGTTTCAGTTAAGATCATTGGCGTCTTCGTATGTATTGTTGTTTTAGACGTTTGGCACTTATGACATTTCCTTATGTACTCTTTAATATGACGTGTCATATTTTTCCAATAGTAATGTCTCTTAACTTTTGCTAGCGTTTTAGTAATGCCAGTATGACCTCCTTGAATTGGATCATCATGGTATGTAGACAATATTTTTTCTATATCTTTTTCGTTTCTAATATGGGTCACCGGTGTCCCCCCACGGTCATACAACCCCGTGAGCTATGACTCAGACGCAGTGGTAGATGGAGGGTACGTCCAGCCCGTAGCATACCCACATTTCGAGGATATCTCGCCACCTCCGTCACCGGTACCTCAACCAGTGAGATTGTAGAGCGACGCCAGTAGGTCGCAACCATCGGAAGCTGATAACCTCCCGGGTTGTAGCCATTCCAACGCCTGGCAAGTTATCCCACTGGGATGGCGGACGAAGGGTGTACAAGAGGTGTTACCACTCCAGCTGATCCAACAAGTGGAGAGTTACAAGAAGCAACGGCAAGAACGAAAGTTTAGATGTGAAGCAGCTGGCAAGGTGTATAGCGTGCGGGTGAACAGAACCCAGCAAGTCACCGTGACGTACATCGGCCCTGCTTCCCCGAAGTAAAGGAGGGGTGTGACGAAGTGCCAATTTGGCACTACGGCACAATGACAAGAATCATCGATTCTAGTTTTGTTATCCTTAGCTATTTATTAGATAATAATAATTCATTAATCCCAACCCTAAATACTCTGACTTGTTTCTTAATTAATTGTCTCCTCTCTAGGTACATTACTATATACGCATTGCTACACACATATATATGTAAATAAGCATCCCAACTCTAGATACATATATATACATATATACATAAGTTTCTCTCTAGGTAAGCTTACATATATACAAAATTAATTGCGCAGCAGCATTAAGCCGGCCGCATGTATATGTACGCTCACCCGGTGTTATACACATACACACACACATACGCCTGCAAGTCCAACGGGACTAGCACGAATTTGTCCACGTCGCTTTTGCGCAGTTTTCGTTTTTGGTTGCAACGCGTGTCGCAACAGAATCGGTTGTCATGGCAACATTGATTGTCCGGGCGCGTGTCGCAGCCGGCAGAGCCTGGGCAGAGAAAGATCGAAAGTTCGAGAAGAGTGGTCAGCGACTGCGCAATTGGGAGACGATAAATCATTGAGAAAACAACCCTTAAAGAAGACGGTCGCCAGTAAAACAAAAGTAAAAACAAGTGCAAGTGCCGAACTAAAGAAAGCTAAAGGACCTATAGCAGGTCCTTAATGATAGAAAACAAAAACAAGACAAGTCACGGAGTGAACACAGTGCCCCCTTTGAAGGAAAACCCAACGAGGCTGATTGAATTAAAGAAAGTATACCAGTTAAGTGTGTGTGCACCAATATACCGGGTGAGTTGGCCATGCGGCCCAATCGTTGCCCTTTCCCCTTTGCCCCAAGGATAGATAGGATTCAAGAGTGTGGTTAGGTTTTTTTTTTGCAAAAAGAATATCTTTTTATATGTAACTAGTGTCCCGGCAGACTTCGTACTGCCTCATCGATAATTAAAGATAATTGATTTTAAAACAAACAAATCGAATCCGTATTTAATAAAAAAGCATTTATTGAATAAAGCATGAAGTTTTATTATATTCGATACATCATGTTGCTTACTTAAAAAACAGAGTTTTCCTGAAATACTGGCTAAATTTAAATTTGATATTCACAGACACACACTGTTAAAATGCAGTCTGTTAATTCATTTAAAAAATCTGTTGAACTTTAAAGTCTGCATTTACCGTAATTTAGACAAATTTTCAGTATTTTCTCACCTTTTAAACCTTCTCTGGACTTCCACAATTCATTCAAAACCAAAATTAGCCGAATCGGTTCAGTGGTTCTCGAGTTTTAGCGAGACTAACAATTACATAAATTAATGTCTAAAATAATTTTCGATTTTGACATATATATCAACGGTAATCTGATGACAAAATCTGTTGAACTTTAAAGTCTGCATTTACCGTCATTTAGGCAAATTTTCAGTATTTTCTCACCTTTTAAACCATCCCTGGACTTCCACAAATAATTCAAAACCAAAATTAATCGGTTCAGTGGTTCTCGAGTTTTAGCGAGACTAACAAACAGCAATAGATTTTTATATGTATAGATAAAGTTTATAATCATGGAAAGAGCCAATGTCACAATGATTGGGGGCGAAACTAATTATAACTAATACTCCCTCCTATCTTTCCCCCATTTTCTAATCCCTTATGTATATTTCGTAGTAGTATTTGTTTCTCTTTTGGCATTGGCATCCGAGTTACACCCTACCCAATGCCAAGGAGAGTGTTGTGTCTATCTGTAGTGTGCCTGAGTACAGGACAGCCTCGCAGTTAACGTCCGGGTTACGCCCTTGTTGACTGTGTTGACGTCTGGTACTCATCGGCATACGACCGATATCACGAATATACAGCATTAACACCCACTGTATCTCTGGTCTCGGCATTCTATTACAAATAATCAGTAATGGAAGACCCTGGGGAGACTGAGATTTGTACCCCAGCCGGAAAACTTCCTTACAGATGGCGCCCGAGCAGGGACCCGAGATTTGAAGAGAACATTGTATATATATTTTGGGGAAATTTTCGCCTAATTCTGTTGCATTACAGCAAAGAGAAAATATAAGAAAAAGGAAATCATTAATATATCAAATATTTTTTCTTTGTGTAATGTTGCGAAGCGAATTTTTATTTTATTTATACATATATATATGCATGCATATAATTGTTTCATGAGCATGTCATCTGCGTGGCGAAAGGAATTTTAGTAAACCCTCATTGTAAAGTGTAAAATATTTTTTTTATATAAAAAAAAAAAAAAAAGAGTTTATATATATATGTATATATCTATCATTTTGTGTTCACCTTATATGTTGGCCCACATACATTTATACCTGTATTCCCATATTGGCCCATTTCCCCGTTTGTTTCCCTTTATCCCAAGTGAAATCCAGCAAAGCAACGTTGTTAGTCAGCGATAAGACTGTCAACATAATCACCGATAGAGCTAATATACCCAGCAGAATCACGATAGAGTAGACAGTGGAATCAGCGACAGAAAATCTCTACTTCTAGAGTCAGCGAAAGAACCGCGTACATAACCATCAACATAGCTAAATAATGCAGCAGAGGTACAGTACACGTAGAATCAGCGACAGAAAATTATAATTACTTAGTCAGCGATAGAACTATTCGCATAGCCAATGACATAGCCCAGGGACCCGGCAGAGTTACGGCAGACGCAGCAGTAGATTCAGCGACAGAAAGCACCGTTAAGAAACACTCAGAAAAGAGAAATATCGATGGAAATTTTCCATGACGCCGTTCAGGTACAGTCACAGCAAAGCAGCGCAGGCATTGAAGCGAAAAAAAAAGTCAGACATAGCAACAGTAGCATCTGCAACGGTAGTTCTGTCGCCTGTGAGAGAAAGGGAGAGGTTGCTTTTGGGTTCTCATTGGTCGACGAGCTGGGCGTCAAGACCAGAGTGCACCTACTGAGACGAATAACGGAAGAATACAAATATTGAATAACGGCACAAGTTTCTTAAATCTGATTTGGAAGTAGATAAAAGGCGATCACCAGCATCAAGAGAGAGAGTCTACCGCGAACCTTCACCAAGTCAACAACAGAGACTCTACGCGAACCTTCACCAAGTCAACAACAGAGAGTCGACCGCGAACCTTCACCAAGTCAACAACAAAGAGTCTTCCGCGAACCTTCAACAAGTGAACAACGACAGTCAGCCGCAAACCTTCAAAGGATATACAGCAAGGATAATTAAACCAACGTTCACCAGCAAGGATATTTAACTATAACGAAGGATAATTATAACAACGTTCACCAGCAGGATATACAGCAAGAATAATCAGCAAGGATATACAGCAAGAATAATCAGCAAGGATATACAGCAAGGATAATTAAACCAACGTTCACCAGCAAGGATACTCAACTATAACCAAGGATAATTATAACAACGTACACCAGCAAGAATACTCAACTATAACCAAGGATAATTAAACCAACGTTCATCAGCAAGGATAACCAACTATGGTTAAGCACGCGAAGACAGCGCCATGGCGAACCATTCAAGACATACTTAATAGAACTACGCCTCATGATGAGACGAGCTCATTATACAGAAGAACAGGAATTACAGCGCATATACGACAATTTACTGCCTGACTACCAATTGCACACCCGACGTATGGATTTTCATAACTTGCATAAGCTGACCCAGTTAAAAGTGAATTTCGAGACCCTGCGTAGTCAAAGTTCTAAGAGATTCGACGCATCCTTTTCCCGTCAGGCAAGTACTACGGACATATCAGACAGCCATGGGCAACAATTTACCAGTGGACGTAAAAGTAACACCTTTAGCAACAGAAGCACCAACAAACCAGCTTTGCCTCCTACGGAAAATTCAACAAGCAACCCTCACTTCTACCAAGTATCTGAGGTACCAGTGGATACTTACCGGGCTTGCCGTAGCTGCGGTGGACCGGATCATTTCGCAAAACAATGCAATAATCCAAGGATATTATTCTGTTGGGAATGTGGAAAATGCAATATACGAACCATCGACTGCTGTGGACGGTCGGGAAACGCCGGGCGCATACGTTCGACAGGGGATCGAACGAAGAAAGCGCCGATCCAACCCCAAATGTAAGTAGACTTCAATTCGACAAAGGCCGCCTCATTACCTTAGTCCAGGTCAACGGATGTGAAGTGACCGCTACCCTTGATACTGGAGCTACTAGGAGCTTCATACACAGTTCACTGGCTCAGCAGATCGGTACTAATGGGAACTGGAAACAAATACACACCCCTATCAACTTAGCCGATGGATCTAGAAAGGAAATCACCCAAGCTATCGAAGCTGAGATATATCTGGGAACGACACAAGTAAAAATACCACTGCTGGTATTACCAGGTATTATGGACCAATTGATCTTAGGCACTGATTTCCTACGAGGCACTCGGACCATGATCCAGTGTGGGGAAAGCTACCAACTATGCAAGCTATGCAAAACGCCCTTCTTGGATCATTCGTCAGTTGCAGTGCTGCCACCCAACCGTCGAGTTCTTGGACCAACAACAACCAGGCTCAGTCAATCCTTGTTGGATGCCCAAGCTTCCCAAGGGAAGGGTTGCCGGATGAAAAGCGGATCCGAAACACTGCACTCTTACTAACCCCTTTCGTCAACCAGGCATCGAAAAATCACCAGGCAGAATGGACAAGTTAAACCTAATAGCGTCCAGGCCCACGACAAGAATAGAAAGCACCACGATATCTCCAGAGCCAGAATACTCAGAAGACGCGAGAGTAAATAAAATCATCAACGAGTTCCTATTACAGGAATTATCAAAGTTCGACACATTACAAGTCATCACTATGAAGGATGACAAACCAATCAAGCAACGTTATTACCCTCGCAACCCGGCACAGCAGAAGATCATCAACGACACCGTAGACCAGTTACTAGCAGAAGACCGCATCGAACCATCTAAGAGCCCACATAGCGCACCCATCGTACTAGTGGGTAAGAAAATCGATTTCAGACAACTCAACGCGCAGTCTATACGAGACGCATACCCTCTACCAAGAATCAATCATATTCTGGAAAAACTTCGCAACGCTCAGTTTATCTCTACACTGGATCTTAAAAGTGGTTATTGACATTGGAAGAACATATAACTCACCTGCAAGACGTTTTTCTACGCCTCAGAAAAGCCAAACTACAACAAAGCCAAGTGCAGGTTCTTTAGACGCAAAATACAATTCTTAGGACATGTGGTCAGCGAGCACGGTATCCATACCGACCCTGAGAAAGTAGCAGCTGTTCGGGAATTAGCTCCTCCGACCAATGTACGCCAACTTCGACGATGTTTGGGCATCGCGTCTTGGTATCGCCGGTTTTTTCCAGAGTTTTCTAGTATCATACAGCCTATCACCGCTTTGTTGAAGAAAAATAATAAATGGAAATGGGATGCAGAACAACAACAAGCCTTCGACGAATTGAAATTACGATTGACATCAGCCCCGATCTTGGCATGCCCCGACTTTAACTCTAAGTTCTACTTGCAGACAGATGCCAGCGATAATGGATTGGGCGCAGTATTAAACCAGTATCAAGAAGGAACAGAACGGGTTATCGCCTATGCCAGCAGACGCCTCCTTGCACCTGAAGAGAATTACTCAGCCACCGAGAAGGAGTGTCTCGCTATCGTTTGGGCAATTCGCAAGCTACGCTGTTATCTGGAAGGATATAAATTCGAAGTCATCACGGATCAGCAAGCACTGAAGTGGCTTAATTCAATAGATAATCCCACAGGTCGTATAGCAAGATGAGCACTCGAACTACAATCATATGAATTCGACATACAATACCGCAGAGGAAAGTTAAACGTCGTGGCCGACGCCCTTTCTCGACAACCATTGGAGGTGCTAAATTCAATTCAGGATACTCTACCGGAGTGCCCATGGTGGAATAAAATAAAGCTACAAGTAGAAGCACAATCAGAGCAGTTCCCCGATTTTTACTACGAAGGTGGGCAACTATACCGAAGGAGAATTCATCACCCAGACGAAGATGAATCCATACCATGGAAGCTATGTGTACCGAAGGAAGCGCGCCAACGAGTACCATGCGAATGTCACGACGAGCCCACCGCAGGCCATTTGGGAATCCGTAAGACAGCGCTCAGAGTTTTCCAGAAATACTACTGGCCTGGCTTTTTCCGCGATGTAAAACGACGCGTTCGCAAATGTATTCAATGCCAAAAAAATAATGTGGACCAAATGAAGCCAGCTGGGAAAATGTTCACTCGTCAAGTGCTAGAACCATTCAACACAGTGTATGCTGATTTTGTTGGACCTCTCCCCAGATCAAAGCAAGGTAACACTGTTCTATTGGTTTTTATAGATGCATACAGCAGAAGGGTGGAGCTGGTAGCTCTGCGTAAAGCCATCGCTGCTTCATTAGAGCACGCATTTCGGGAACGAATTATCGGACACTTTGGAGCACCGCGCACTTTGGTATGCGACAATGGAACCCAGTTTACCAGTCGCACCTTCAAAGAACTTTGTCAACGAGCTGGAGTAGAGATTCAGTACACCGCCCCGTACACACCACGTCAAAATCCTACCGAGAGGGCCAATCGCACCGTGAAGACCATGATAGCTCAATACCTGGGAGAAAAGCAGAGTAACTGGGATCACTTTCTACCCGAATTAACATTGGCGATAAATTCCAGCGTATGCGATTCAACAGCATTTACACCAGCATTCCTTGTGCTGGGTAAGGAACCCCGCATCCCTGGAGCCCTGTACGACGAGGTTACGCCAGGACTTGGCACCCCACCCTGGTCCCCTGAAGCACGAACACAACGCATGGCAGATGTTTTTACTATGGCCCAGGAGAACATGCAACGAGCTTCAATAGAGCAAGGACGTCACTACAACCTGCGACGTAGGCACTGGCGACCAGCGATTGGAGATCTGGTCCTCCTGAAGCAACACCTCTTCGCAGCCAAATTGGCCCCAAAGTTCGATGGGCCTTACAAAGTTATCAAGTTTATTTCCAGAAACATCGTCCGACTACAAGAAACCAACAGCAGACGTAGACGCACGGCGAACATAGACGATCTGAAGTCTATACAACCAGACGAACTAAGCATCCAAGAGGAAGAGCAAGTTAAATATACAATCGAGTTGACGGGGCTGGATACCATCGCCACCTGCAATGAAGAAAGATGAGCTCGCCACGCCTCCTTACCCCCAGGGCGATAACCCTCCCATGCGTTCACCATCGCCGAACGGAGCAGCCAACCTTCAAGAAGTAGCAAACGACCCAGCAACAATCTCAGAGCCATGGAGAAATAATTCTAGTCCGTCGCACGTGGAATACATTGACCCGGAAACCGGTGAAACCGCACAGTTGCCACCCCTCGACAGCGAATATGACTTCGGTGTCCCCCCACGGTCATACAACCCCGTGAGCTATGACTCAGACGCAGAGGTAGATGGAGGGTACGTCCAGCCCGTAGCATACCCACATTTCGAGGATATCTCGCCACCTCCGTCACCGGTACCTCAACCAGTGAGATTGCAGAGCGACGCCAGTACGTCCCAATCATCGGAAGCTGATAACCTCCCGGGTTGTAGCCATTCCAACGCCTGGCAAGTTACCCCACTGGGATGGCGGACGAAGGGTGTACAAGAGGTGTTACCACACCAGCTGATCCAACAAGTGGAGAGTTACAAGAAGCAACGGCAAGAACGAAAGTTTAGATGTGAAGCAGCTGGCAAGGTGTATAGCGTGCGGGTGAACAGAACCCAGCAAGTCACCGTGACGTACATCGGCCCTGCTTCCCCGAAGTAAAGGAGGGATGTGACGAAAATACTCTGACTTGTTTCTAAATTAATTGTCTCCTCTCTAAATACATTACTATATACGCATTGCTACACACATATATATGTAAATAAGCATCCCAACTCTAGATACATATATATACATATATACATAAGTTTCTCTATAGGTACGCTTACATATATACAAAATTAATTGCGCAGCAGCATTAAGCCGGCCGCATGTATATGTACGCTCACCCGGTGTTATACACATACACACACACATACGCATGCAAGTCCAACGGTCGGTGTCCAGGTTACACCTTAACCGACTTATCTTCATGTTTCCTTTTTGTGACCCTGTGGTTGTAGTAGTGTAATTGTCAGTCGGTGTCCGGGGTACACCCTAACCGACGCACACGTCTAGGTGTGTCGTGCTATATCTAATTGTATGTCCGCATGTAGGTCTGTGTTACGTTTCTGTCTCCTTCTACCCCCTTCCTATTCCTGCAGTCAATCATCCGCGATATCACGAATATACAGCATTAACAACCACTGTAGCTCAAGCAAATCTCTGGTCTCGGCATTATATTACAAATAACCAGTAATGGGAAAACCTGGGGAAACTGACATTTGTACCCCAGCCGGAAAACTTCCTTACAAAGTGTTAAAGGTTAATATGCACAAGAAAAAAACTGAAGAGACAGAAGTTAAGAGAGTTAGTAAACATACAACTACAAAGACTGGCACAATCGCGAGAGTAACGGTCGCGATCGCGGGCAATGTAAAGACGCGAGAGCAAGCACCACACAAACAACAACACTAATGTGTAGGCGAGAGCGCGAATGCAAGTAAAAGGGATCAAAAACACAAAATCAAAGTCTATGTAGACAAAACAACAAAACTTTGAGTTTTGTTATTAAATAAAGCAATAAGTAATTATGGCTTTGAGTAAGTGTTTAAGAACAAATTACAATTTATAGATTGCGTAATTTATTAATTCGGCGAAAAAGAATTTTTATATGCGGGATTAAATAAAAAACGAGAAAAAAGCGAGAGCGTAAAAAAAAACACGACCGACTTCGTTGAAGTTAATGTTGTTAATGCAAGGATGTCTTTGCGAAATGTTTGCCAGGACAGAGCTTGCTTCATGGGGAGTTCAGAGTCCCAATCCAAATCAAGCAACCATAGTTCCTGGAGCAGAATCTTAAACTGAACCAACACTGAAGCCAGAATGCTTAGTGGATCAAAAATACGTGCCGTGTCTGAAAGAACTTGACGTTTGGTGCAGCTTGCATTCTCCGTTAAGGAAATCTTGTACGTCAGTACATCTTCTCCTGGGTGCCAATGTAGCCCAAGAACCTTTGTAGTATACCTTGAGATATCAATTTCGTTGCTTTATGTGTATCCAGCTCCAGTACTCTGACTGCCAGGAACGGTGCGCAGGCAGTTCCATACGTGAAAGTACATAATTTAAAATGCTTTAATGGTGCTCCAGGATCTTTTCTCCAGAGGATTCGTTGGAAGTTTTGATGATGAGGAGCCACCAAAATTTGTCGAAACATTTTGACAATTTCTGCGCTGTATGCATGGACCAATATGTAGTGCATCGTTGAGACATCGACCGTGCCGATCCTGGAACGACCCGTCGAATACCACTCCGAGGTAATTGCAATTTCCTTTTCATCCAATTCTTGCATATGGCCTAACTGTATGTATTCCCTCATAAACTGGGTATACCTTGACCTTAGGTTAGCATCCTTAATTTTTTTAGTCTTCTTTAAACGGCAATTCGACGATGTATCTTCCATTAGCATGTCTGGTGCGCGTTTCAAGGAAATGTTTCTCGACCTTTTTATCTTCAGCGTTGATAGACGTGAATGATCCTACTTCTTTGAGTTCCCAGAATCTTTGCAGCAGACAATCAATGTCAACAGTAGACGAAAATGATGTTGATGTCCACCCGAATCGGCAATCCGAGACGGTGACGGAGACCCAACGTTTGAGTGCATCTTTCCGAAATGTAGGAGAGTTCCGAGCCGCAATCCAATAAAATGCGACATGTAGTAAAACCTCCTTGATGGTTTCTCACGTTCACTAAAGCTGTCGGCAGTGTGCTTCTGGTAGCCGCATGTGGCTTTGCAGTACAACTTTGCAGCCAAGTGGTGTTTGTAACCTCTACAATAGATGTAGCGGGTAGCGGATTTTCAGGAGCTTGGCTTGAGTTCACTTTCTGCTGTAACTGCATCTTTGCTGGAGCTGCATGTCCCTCGGAATGCAGCAGTGAATGATGACGACGCTTGCAACGCTTGCAGGAAGACTTAGACTCACAAGCGCTTACTCCATGACCAAGCTTCAAACAGTTGAAGCATATATGTTTCTCTTTCACGAAGGTGTAACGTTGCTTGACAGACAAGCTCTGGAATTGGGAACAAGCCGACAATATATGCTCATTGCTGGTACAGTACATGGTACAGTTTGCAAACTCAGGTAGGTGATCAACAACTTTCGGCAAATTGGTGAATTCATTCAGCAGCAAATTCACCAAATAACGCGGCTTTTCATAGCGCTCACATAATGATCTCCAACCGATATCGTAGTTAGCCTCGACTACAGGTAAATGTTGAATAAGCGAAGCAGCTTCTCCAACAAGGCATGACTTCATATGGTGAAACTTCTGTATTTTTGTTAAAGTTTCCTTTCTATGAATGGGACTTTCATAGAGATCCTTAAAGGTATGCCATTCCTTATAATTTCCACTGTTCACGCCAGAAAGGGTGACCAGGAATAGTTATCCGGGGGGGGGGAAAAATCCAGTAAGCGAGAACGGTCACACTCCGATGACCAGCAAGTTGTATGAGAAACTCCATTTTAGTTAATTGGTTTTTTTCATCCCGGTAACTACCATCGCATCCGAGATTTTCTTGGCCTCATAATTTTTTATAAGTTTCGTCTTCCATCGTTAACGCCTTATCTCAACATTGTGACCCGGTCCGGTACTTATTATAAATAAATCTGGCCTGTGCTTTACAAACGAGTTAACGCGCGTTTAATTCATCATCCATACCCTTTTTCTGGTATTAGAAGTGGGCTCTACACATTGGAACTCTTCGCCCCACCAGAAACATTGGTCCTTCGAGCCGGATATCGTTCCGCTCGCCCCAGCATCGCATCGGTGGAGAATTCTGATAAGTAGAAACGTTTTTGTTTCCATTTTTTTCCCCCACATATACATATACATACATCTCTTCAGCTTATCCTAGCATTTTATGTACATTTTATCCTTTTATTATAATTTTCTTTCGTCCGCGATCCACATATTCCTCTGCCTACACACATACATACATACATAAGTGCATAGAAGTGAGTGCAAGTGCAATCTAAAAAATTAAAATTAAAGTGCCTTAATTTTTCGTACTCGGCTCAAGATCAATAGCCAACTCACCGGTAAATAACTTGGCCATAATTCCGACCAGTGCTCCGACGCTTCAGAAACGAGAAATAAATTAATTAATTCGCGAGTTTTTAATTCAACACATATGTACATACATATATGCACATGCGCCCACACTAACATACATATACATATCCAAATACACATACATACATTTGTGTGGCGGCATTTGCATACACCTGTGTGATTAAAACTTTTCGGCACTGATTTCTAGATTTTCAGCGCACTGACTTTCCGATTTCCACATTGCACTTCACTTGCACTTTCGTTGTTTGTTAAACGCGTAAAAAGGAAAAAAAAAATTTAATAAAAGCGATAAAATTTGCACTACAATTATTGTCTTATTGCCGGCCCAGCTGATTGCTTCTGGCCCGTAACGAGCGCGGTCACGACTTCGATCGCCGTCACGATAGTTGTTCCTCTCACGATAAATAAAATATATACGAATTTTTAAGGTGAAAAGAGTCCACAAAATTGAAAAATACATTTATATATAAAAAAAATTCAAGAATAATTTTTCCGCG
Organism: Drosophila saltans; assembly: GCA_018903575.1. Classification (NCBI taxonomy): domain Eukaryota; kingdom Metazoa; phylum Arthropoda; class Insecta; order Diptera; family Drosophilidae; genus Drosophila; species Drosophila saltans. The sequence goes on along the minus strand of JAEIGH010000136.1, from coordinate 155,574 downwards.
CCAAATATTAATTTTGGCCCCGGTGCGTGCAAGTGTGAAAAATAATTTTCGTCAAAGAAAATTTAATTTATTATTTTCTCTCACGATAAAATTCCAAAATAAATTGTGCCCTGTTCCGCTGCGACTTGCAAAGCAAAATTTAGTCCAAAAAAATTCCGGTTTTCCATTTTTTCATAATTTTCGAAATTTTTCAAAATCACAAAATACCGTGTAATTCGATTCCAAGGGCGTTTCTGACACGACCGAATTTCGAAATAAATTGTGCCTTCTCCTGCTTTAAGTCATAAGCGAGATCGATTCCAAAATTTCGGATACCGATTTTTCCATAATTTTCGAAATTTTTCAAAATAACAAGATACCGTGTAGTTCGATTCCAAGGGCGTTCCTGACACGACAAAATTTCGAAATAAATTGTGCATTCTCCTGCTTTGCGTCGTAAGCGAAATCGATTCCAAAATTCTGGTTTTTATATTTTTTCATAATTTTCGAATTTTTCCAAATATAAAATACCGTGTAATTTTAATAACAGGGCATTCCAGTTGCGGCCAAAGCTTACCGCCTTTTCGACTAATGTGCAGTATCTAAATAAATTAAAACAAACAATCCAAAAAAGCTGCCGTCGAAATAACGTTTAATGTTTTTTAAACCGTTTCCACTGGTCCACATAAAACATACGTAACACAAAGCGCATTTTTGTTTTTCCAAAAAATTATTTATTTTTTAATTTTGTCTTTGATTTATATTTCATATTTTTATTTATTTATAAAAACACAAAAAAATATATATAATTTTATATTTTTGTTTAACGTTGATTAAAAAAAATGTCTTTATTTAATTTCAACTGAGTTGTTCTTTTACAAAGGATACTTATATTAACGTGCACTTAATGCTAAACTAACTGCTTGTGTGTTAAATATAAAAAGGAATCGCGAATCAAAAATGTAAAGGAGAACTAAACTCTAACAGAAGTGTTCGCGTATCAAGAACAGAACTGTTCGCGTAAGGAAGAACTGAACTGTTCGCGTATCGAGTGTAAAGAAGAACTAAACTGATGTCTTAAAGTTCTAAGATTATTTATAGGAGATTTTTCGGGGGTGGCGTGATTTTTGGGAGTTGGCTAAAGTGGCCTGATCGATTCTGATTGGTCACTTCGAAGATTTGTTTTGGATCATGATTTTCCACGAAAAGGGTGTAAAGTGATCTTCTTGTTTTGGACGCTGCAGCTGGGCGTATGAGTTAGATGGGGTCATTTGTTTATAATATAAAAAGGGGTCAAGATTTGCTTAGCTTGCATTTTTACGCGTGGGAATTGGATGGGGTGAATTGTTTATAACAAAATAAAAGAGGGTCAAGATTTGCTGAGTTAGCATTTTAAAGATGGGGTGAATTGTTTATAATAAAGTAATAAGAGTTGTATTATATGGCGAGGCGGATATATTACTCCCCCAACCTTTAAAAAAGTAGCCTGTCCTCAGGCGGGAAATGGAGGGTATAATGAAGGAGGTGTTTGCATATTTTCAATAGGGATTTCTTGCGAGATTATTTCTTCTTGTGGAACGAGATTATCTAGTGCTGATTCAACTGATTTAATTTGTCTTATAATTATTTTTTTAGTCATTGATTTAAACTTATAGATAAGATATATAATAAGACTTATTAAAGTCATAATAAATGTAGTTGTTGTTATTATATTAAATATGTTGGTATACTTAGTTTTTTTCGTAAATGATTTGTTTCGTTTGTAAGTAAGAAATAGGTTCCAATTTTGTTACATTATTTGTTACATAGATATTTTGTGTGTAATCTGAAAATGAGTTTACTATTGATATTTCGTTTAACTTAATGCTACAATCGTATATCTTAATTATATTATTTCCTTGTACGAATATTTTATTTTGATTATAATTTTGTTTTAAATTTGTTTTCGGTAGATTCCACGTAACAACAATGTTGGGCTCTACATAACTAATTTGATTTGTTTTAAAAGTTTTACTATATTTGCATTCTGGTGGTATTTGTGTTATAATTCCATTTATACATTCATTTATTTCTTGTTTTCTAGTAGATTTTATGTATGTTTTATTGTTTTGTATATAATAAGTTTCTTGAACATTTTCTGTTAAAGTATTATTGTTATCGTCTGGGTAGGGGATCATTTTGAAAAGTGGGGTTTTGGTATGTGCGAGATTATTAGTATTTCGTTCGTATCTGATTTCAACCAAGTAGATGTTTTTATGTTTAGAATTTTTTCAGTATTTATATCGATTATGTATTGATGATTCAAAAGTTTTGGGTTAAATATTCCGAGTCTTGTCAACTGCATGCCTAATTCTATATCTTCTATGTATTCTGTGAAATGCTCTAAGTTAAATCCAAGGATATTTAGTTTTTTGTCTGTATCTTGACTAATGGTGAGGTTGTTTAATATTTCTATGTTTTTGTTGACTGCGTCTATAATGTGGTTAAGTTCGTCGTTTTGGGCATTATTTGCTGTTAAACTGTTAATTTTGTCTTCTAGTTCTTCTTTGTCGTTCTGGTCTAAAGAACCAAATATATATTTATTTACTGTACCTACAAAGTTAATAAGTCCTCTTTTGTTTCTCTTTATTATTCTGATGCCATTCATTTCACGGTTTAATTTCTCAGTTAGGTATTGGATATGCAATTTTTATATGGTTCTGTTTGCTCTAACAAGTTGTTGTAGGTGATTTGTACTTTGGTTAAATTTACGGTTAGATAATGAAATTCGTAATCTGAGGGTAGGTCCATAATTCCTGTTTTAAATATAAGATAGCCGTTTGGTGCTTTGATGGGATTAATTTCTATATTTTGTGTATGTGTTAGGGATGCCATTGATAGGAGTAGAAGCAGTAATATTGGAATGTCTGAAATTGGTCAGTATATTTGCTTTGGTGAATTCTCTTTTTTTTCTTGAATTTTGATTTGTAGTGTGTAGTTTGTCTTCCTCTGTTTGTTTTAATGAAATGTTTGTCGTCAACTTGGGTAATTGCTCTTTTTGCTTCTAGCCAATCACGACTTTGAACTTCAACTAGAGAGGCAAATTTAGAATATACGTCTATGCATGATAAAAATTGTTGATTGTCAACTAAATAAAAATCCATTACATATTTTTCTCTGGTATTAAATATTTCTGGGGTGGTTTCAAAAGTTAGTTTAGTATTTCTATTTTCTGATTTGGACAAATTGCAAATATCGCATTCATTAATAAAGTTCTGAATGAGTTTTTGGTAATCTGGGTAATAGTATTTTTCTTTGAACCAATTTATAGTTTTAGTGATACCTGGGTGAAGTAGTGTTTTATGATTTTTCAAAATAATTTCTTTGAACTCTGCACAAGTGGGTATGTCTTTTAGTTTGGAAATTGTTCTTAAAATTTTGGTTCGACTATTGGAACTTATAATTTCAACATAAGCTTGTTGGAATATTAAAAAGTCTGCATCGTCATGGAAATGGATCGCGTTATTTTTTGAGCAAAAATATTCTTTGATTAGTTCTTTCGCGGAATGATTAGTCATTTCTTTAAAAGATATTTTAATTTTTGTTTTATGAAAGAAGCGAATAGTTTCGACTTTGTCTTCGTTGCTTTTAAGAAATTTGATTTGATGGTTGTAGAAATTCAGAGGTATTTCAGAAATAGTTATTATACCCTGTACCCATAGGGTAAAAGGGTATATTAAAGTCGCTAAAATGTATGTAACAGGCAGAAATATACGTTTCCGACCGCATAAAGTATATATATTCTTGATCAGCATCACTAGCCGAGTCGATTGAGCCATGTCCGTCTGTCCGTCCGTCTGTCCGTCTGTCCGTCCGTATGAACACCTAGATCTCGGAGACTATAAGAGCTAGAGCCACCAAATTTGGTGTTAACATGCGTCTAGTGTGTATACAGATCAAGTTTGTTTCAAATTTTCGCCACGCCCACTTCCGCCCCCGCAAATCGGGAAAACAAATAACTAAAGCTGTATTAAAGATTTCGTATTCTTACTTGGCACACCTAATTATATACCAAAACTGGACCAGCTGACCAAATTTTGTCGAAATCGAACATTAAACATCGGACATATGCCTATATCCGTTTTGTACTGATATGCCAAGGCGGCATTGGCAGATAAGAAAGAGCGAGATAGCATGCGTTCGCTGCTGCTGCATGTTAAAGGAAAATTTTATAGGAAATGGATAGCTACTTCGAAGGTTTTATTTTTAATGTTGGTACAGGGTATACTCAACGTCGGCAGGGACGACTTGCTTGCTTCATTAAGTTTTGATTATCTTCCTGAGCACTGTGAATTGTTGCCAGGGAACTACTTGTTTCGTCTCGTAAAAAGTTTTCGTCTATTTTAACTCTAGAGAGGGCATCGGCCACATAATTTTCTTTTCCGGGTAAATATTTTATTTTGTAATCGTATTCATTTAATCTGATTTTCCAACGCAGTAATTATACCCTGTACCCATAGGGTAAAAGGGTATATTAAAGTCGCTAAAATGTATGTAACAGGCAGAAGGAAGCATTTGCGACCCAATAAGGAATATATATTCTTGATCAGCATCACCAACCGAGTTGATTGAGACATGTCTGTCTGTCCGTCCGTCTGTCCGTCTGTCCGTCCGTCCGTATGAACACCTAGATCTCGGAGACTATAATAGCTAGAGCTACCAAATTTGGTGTGAACATCCGTCTAGTGTCTACACAGGTCAAGTTTGTTTCAAATTTTAGCCACGCCCACTTCCGCCCCCACAAAAAAACGATAACTAGGGCTGCTTTCAAGATATCGTATTCTTACTTGGTAAACCTAATTATATACCCAAACTGGACCAACTGATCAAATTTTGTCGAAATCGGACAATAAACATCGGAGATATGCCTATATCCGTTTTGTACTGAAATGCCAAGGCGGCATTGGCAGATAAGAAAGAGCGAGTTAGCATGCGCTCGCTGCTGCTGCATGTAAAGAGGGAACTTTGTTTTGAATTCAGAAAAAATTAATTATTAGAGCAGTTTTAAGGAATCGCATTCTTATTTGGCACACCTAATATTATGGCCAAAGTGCATAATCTGACTAAATTTAGTCGAAATCGGAAAATAAATATTGGAGATATACGTTAATGCGTTTTGTACTGAAGCGCTTAGGGCGACATTGGCTGGCAAGAGTGAGTGAGATAGCATGCGTTCACTGTTGCGGCATGTTAAAGAAAATTATTTATGAAATTAATCGCTATTTCGAGGGTGTTTGACTTCATTTATTATAATAACTAGTTGGTACAGGGTATACACAATGTCGGCAGGGACGACTTGCTTGCTTCATTTCATATTGGATTCTTTAATGTTGGATAACCATATGAGTGGTTTGTGATCACTTAGGATGTCGAAATGTCTTCCGAAGAGATAGGGTCTGAAATATTTAGTTGCCCATACAATTGCTAATAGCTCTTTTTCTATAGCTGAATAATTGAGTTCATGCTCATTAAGGGTTCTGCTAGCAAAACAGATAGGTTTATGGTCCTGTGAAAGGACAGCGCCTAAGGCGACGTTACTGGCGTCTGTAGTTAAGGAAAAAGGTTTTTTGAAATCGGGGTATGCGAGTATGGGATCATTGGTGATGAGAAGTTTTAATTTCTCAAAGGCTGAAATATAATCTGGGTTATCTTTGTTAATGTGGGATCCTTTCTTTAATCCAAGAGTTAAAGTGGTTGCAATCTTTGCGAAATTAGAAATAAACTTGCGGTAAAATCCGCATAAGCCTAAAAATGATTTGATTTCTTTCGGTGTTTTAGGAACCGGGAATTTTAAAATTGCTGTGATTTTGTCTGGATTTGGTTTAATGCCGTCTGTGGTTATAATGTGACCTAAGAATTCTGTTTCCCTTTTCAAGAATTCGCACTTATCTAATTGTAATTTTAAATTTGCATTGCATAATTTAGTAAAGACTTTTTGGATTGATGCTAAATGTTCCTCCAATGAAGTGGAGTAAATGATAATATCATCCAAATAAACCAAACAATCTTTGTAGATAAGATCTTCTAGCAAATTATTCATGCATCTTTGGAATGTGGCTGGTGCATTTTTCAAGCCGAATGGCATTCGTGTGAATTCGAAATGCCCATGTTTTGTTGAGAAAGCGGTTTTTTCAATAGATTTACGGTCCATTTGAATTTGATGGAATCCCTTGGCAAGGTCAATGGTTGTAAAATACTGACATTTTCCTAATTTGTCAAGAATTTCATCCATTATGGGTATTAGGTATTTATCGTCAACGGTAATGTCATTTAAACTGCGATAGTCTATGACTAAACGGAACTTTTTTTCTTTGGATGCGTCCCCTTTCTTGGGTACGATCCATATTGGTGAACGATAGGGCGATTCCGATTTTCGGATTATTCCCTGTTGTATCAATTCGTTTATTTGCTTATTAATTTCTTCATCAAAAATTTGGGGATGTTTATAGGGGTGCGTATATATAGGGTCTTCGTCTTTAGTACGAATGGTATGCTTAATAGTACTAGTAAAAGTCAAATTTTCACCTTTCCTGTACTGAATATCGCTAAAGTCGTATAATATTTTTTTTAACTTTTCTCTTTCTTCTGAATTTAAATGATCCAGTCGGAATTCATTATTTTCATCAATGTTGTTATTTATTTAGCAGTCCTCGGTAGATGAGTTGTCTAAGTGGCCCAGTCATTTAGTCAACTGAACAACGAGGATCCGGGTTCGAATCCCAGGCTAGTGCATGGATGTAGTTTTTCGTCTAAGCCGAAGGCCTTAGTTGCCAGTGCTTGTAAAATATAGTTAGGTTGATAGTTTATAACTATATCCTACACTTTAATAATAATAATAATAATAATAATAATAATAATAATAATAATAATGTTATTTATTTCGTATGCAAATGCATCGTAGTCAAAATCTACAGGGGGATAAGGAATTGATTCTGATGTCTCTTCTTCATTGTTGGTGAACTTAAAATAGAATTTATGATTTGATAATGTTACACTGTTATCATTATAGTCAATAAGAGCTTGACTTGCTTTGAGGTAATTTCTGCCTAATAGGATATCATACGTAGTTGAAAAATTATGACAATAAAATTTTTGGGTTGTTTGACATAGTTTGCTGGGTGCAAAGGAAATACTTTTATTAAGCTCAATTACTCCTTTTATCGTCTGAACATTCAATTTTTCTGACGTTTCGGGGAAATTAAAGAAGTTTTCGTTGATAAGGTTTATTGAAGAACCTGTATCAATGATACATTTAAGAGGTGTGTTGTTTATAGTTAATAAGATATAGGGGTTTCTTTTGTTTGATCTATCTGATGAATTGGTTCCGAGGCTGTCTGATAAAAATTTTCGGACCAGTCCATTCTACTCTGTCCGCTACCTGATGGCCTAATTCGTTTTGTAGGTGCGTTCAATATGCCCGAGTTTGTTTATTGTGCATGGTTAATAGTCATGTTTTGGTTAGGTCGGAATCTGTTAGCGTCAAAAATGTTATGCCGTTGGTAATTTGGTCGTTGGTAGTATGGTCGTTGGTGGTTTGGTCTAAATTGATTGTTAGGGGGTGTCGGATTGGATCTTGGGTGATGATTAACTGGTTGATAAGGTGTTGGGTTATAATTGGGTTGAGGTACGAACTGATCATAACGTGGTTGAAAAAGTGTAGGGAATCTTTGAGTGTTGTTAGTAGTTTGATAGGGGGTTTTAAATGATTTCTCAAATGTGGGTTGTTTGTGGGTTGACTTATGCATATCAATAATATCTTCAACTAAGCCCTTTTGTTGTAAGAAACTTTTCAATGATAGTAAATCTGGGATATTAGTGTTTACAATTCTTAAATATATTTGCATGGGTAATTTTTGTATTAATTTCTGAGTGCTTGACTTTATGAATCTGTTAAAATATGTTTTTTCGTATGAATCGTTTTCTAATTCTAGCTTACTCGTTAACTTTTGTTTTCTGCGTTCCGCTTCGTCCAGTAATTCTTGGATGTTGCCTTTGTAGGGGGTGTTACGGAAATTCTCCAACAGCGTCTCATTGGGTGTCCGCGGTTTAAAATTCAATATCAGCTGGTTTCGTAGATCGGTCCAGGTAGTTAAGGTTGTTGTTCCCAGGGTACGCATAACTTCACCGCTGATACTGCGATCAATGTACCCAAGTATCACATGTTGTTGACGGGTATCATCAGTAAAATACATGGAGAGTATGTAGTCAATACGATTTATAAAGGTGAATAGTGCATCGGGATTGCCGTTGAATTTTTCAACACTTCCAAGTTGGTGGACAGCTTCCGCCATACTAGATTCGGTGAGTGGTGGATGAACCATTTTATTTATTTTGAAGATTTGTTTTATTATTTGATCGTTGATATAATATTTTTTTTTTTATATAGAATTTTTTGTTTTCTATTTGTTTCTTATAATTTTTTTTCTTGGGAATTTCTTATTTTTAGATTTGTTGTTTTTTTTTTTTTTTTATTGAATTTTTGGTTTTAAATTATGTATATCTCGTGTCTTCTGGCACGAAGATTCTTCTGCGGATAAAACAGTTTGTTTGAGGCACAGCACTTTTTGTTAATTTTCCAGTTTGTATCGGTACAAAAGTCCTGGTGTTTAACTCAGGTTTGAAACCTTAGCACAAAAGAGTTGGAAACACAAGTTTAGCACTGCACTTTAACTTTTTGTTTTATCCTACCGACTGCGCCAATTTTATACTTTTGTTTAACGTTGATTAAAAAAATGTCTTTATTTAATTTCAACGGAGTTATTCTTTTACAAAGGATACTTATATTAACGTGCATTTAATGCTGAACTAACTGCTTGTGTGTTAAATATAAAAAGGAATCGCGAATCAAAAATGTAAAGGAGAACTAAACTCCAACAGAAGTGTTCGCGTATCAAGTGGAAGGAAGAACTAAACTGATGTCTTAAAGTTCTAAGATTATTTATAGGAGATTTTTCGGGGGTGGCGTGATTTTTGGGAGTTGGCTAAAGTGGCCTGATCGATTCTGATTGGTCACTTCGAAGATTTGTTTTGGATCATGATTTCCCACGAAAAGGGTGTAAAGTGATCTTCTTGTTTTGGACGCTGCAGCTGGGCGTATGAGTTAGATGGGGTCATTTGTTTATAATATAAAAAGGGGTCAAGATTTGCTTAGCTTGCATTTTTACGCGTGGGAATTGGATGGGGTGAATTGTTTATAACAAAATAAAAGAGGGTCAAGATTTGCTGAGTTAGCATTTTAAAGATGGGGTGAATTGTTTATAATAAAGTAAGAGTTGTATTATATGGGGAGGCGGATATATTACTATATATACATATTCCACCCTTCGATTGCCGACACATCCGTTCGGTCCCCATACAGTCCACTTTCAAAGATTCCTTGATCGACACGATATTCTTCGTGGCTAGTTTTTGCCCCATCCGACTATGCCCACCGATCCTGCTAAAAGCAGCAACAATTCCGATCGCCTCTCAGTGCCTCGTCGCTCCCCTTCGCCATCCACGCCGCCACCTAATCCAAAGGCACCTCGTACGTTCGACACCGTCAAACGGAGTTCTTCCGGTTTCTCAAACCTTGAGTCCGCGCAAAGCGTCTCCGGTGCTACACCTAAAAGGGCTTCCGTACCGAGCCGCACTCCCTCGCCCGCGCTTTCTGATTCCAGCACACTTCCAATTCCAAGTGTCACGGCGTCCGCTCCAGCATCCAAAATAAGAACCCGTTCCGAGTCTCAACGACTATCCGACGCTGCCGAAATATCCATAAGTCACTTCATCGCCGCTTGTGATGGCCTGATCGAATTCGAGGCCAATACAATGGGCTCCCTCGAGGAGGAAGTGCAAGTATATGCCATGAGAATGCACTTGGAACAGACGAAAGTTCTGTGGAACCGAATCGAAGCTGAGTACTTGTCATGTACGGCCGACGCGGGTGAGGAGAGCCGCACCAAAGAGGTGACCGTGAAATCAAAATATGAATACGCGTACATGGTGTACGTACGATGCGGTTCTAGATTAGGAGAATGCATAGAGCGACTGCAGTCGCCCCCTTTGGCTCCCGCGTCACAAAACGCCCCCGAAATTCGCGAACAGCACGTCCACGCTGGCTATCGGCTACCTCCATGTGAGGTGGACGTTTTCACGGGCGACTACAATCAGTGGCCCACTTTCCGAGACCTGTTCACGGCCATGTTCGTGAATAATCCACGGTTGGCACCAGTTGAGAAGCTGTATCATCTGGTGTCCAAAACGCGCGGCGTGGCGAAGGCGATCGTTTCCAGCTCCCCATTGATCAACGACGGTTTTCACGCAGCTTGGGAGAACCTGCAGTCTCGCTTCGAGAATAAGAGGCAGCTCGTTGTGAGCCAAACGACCAACCTCCCATCCGTTGTCCACGAGACTTGCACGGCCCTGAAGGATCTCCAAACCACCATTCAGGGCTGTTTAACTACACTGACGCGTTCCGGTGTTAGCACGGAGAACTGGGACGTCTTGTTGGTGGCACTTTGCACCTCCAAACTGCAAAATGCCACCATCGCACTATGGGAACAATCCATCCCGAACAAGACGTCTCTCATCCTGGTCCGACCTCAACAACTTCCTTGTGGATCGCTATCGCGTCCTAGAAATTCCAGGCGTTGAACACCCAGGTCACTGTCAACCAGGTCTCCTGTAAAGTGTGCGGCAGAGAGAACCATCCAATCCGATTATGTCCGAAGTTCACAGATATGTCTGTCACAAGCCGAATGGCGGCAATCAAGCAGCAAAAGTTATGCCTCAATTGTTTTGCACGGGGTCATCAGCTGCGAGAGTGTCCGAGTGCTCACAACTGCCATATATGCAAGGAGCGGCACCACACTCTACTCCATCGCGTCAGCTCCTCTGCAGTGGCGCCTCCCAGTGAGCAGCCCACAACCACAAACCCCCCGGTCGAATCCATTGAAAGGCCAACTTCATGCCACAGTCTGCAAAATTTTCTGGTATCCTCACCCCGTAAGGGCTTGCTGGGGACTGCCATGGTGGTGCTACGTCATTTAGGCGCTGAATTCCACGCTCGAGCCCTGATAGACACCGGCTCCGAAGGGACATTCCTATCCGAGAGAATGTTCAATTTGGTTCGACCACTATACCGAGTCATTGATGCTCAAATCAGTGGCATTTCCAACTGTGTGGCCGCCAGCACCCAAAAATTATGCCAGCTAAAGATCGCTTCTCGTTGCGATCCCTCAAAACAAGTGGAAACGTCCGCATTCGTCCTCCCAAATTTAGCTGGAGCCCTACCCTCCTGTCCGTTTCCACAGAGGGTGGATGGAAATCTTCCCTGACCTGCCGTTGGCAGACCCGCAGTTCCATCAGAGTTCGTCGATTGATCTATTGATCGGCGTCGACCTTTTCCCGCACATTCTGGGCGAGCGAATCAAAAAGGATATTTGCGGTTCCCTCGTCGGTATTGAAACCATATTTGGCTGGGTTCTCTGCGGCCCCATGGACTCCGTCACTCCTGCGACAAAGGTCTTGGCTGCCCAGGTTTCCATCACACCCACCAACGCAAACTTGGATAAACTCCTCACCAAGTTTTGGGAGGTGGAAGATCTTCCAGCAAAACTGGAAAAGGAAGCTGATGAAAAGTGCGAGCTGCATTTTCGGGAAACCACGAAGAGAAGACCAGATGGCAAATATGAGGTATCTCTGCCGTTCAAGGATCCTGAGAACATCGACTTGGGGCATTCAAGACCGATCGCCATGGCTCAGTTTCTCAGGAATGAAGCGCGGTTGGGAAAGAATCCTGAGCTGAAAGCCCGATATGGAGAAGTTCTTCAGGAATATGTAACATTGGGGCATATGATCCGCGTGCCCCCTCCTACCGACTCCAAGAATTTCTACTTGCCTCATCACGCGGTGTTCAAGCCCACGACCAAAAATCCGCGTCGTCTTCAATGCTTCTAGTCCATCCACCAGAGGTGTCAGTTTGAACGACGTCCTGCATACCGGTCCCACTCTGCAAGCAGACCTTACCGTACAGATCCTTAAATGGCGTTTTTTCCGTTACGTCTTTAATGCCGACATCACCCAAATGTATCGGCAAATCTTTGTTTCCGCAGAATACACTCCTTTCCAGCGCATCCTCTATCGAGATCAAGACGGCCAGCTCCAAGATTACGAACTCCAAACCGTCACATTTGGAGTCAACTGTGCTCCGTTTTTGGCCATTCGAGTCCTACTTCAGTTAGCTCAGGATGTGGAACAAAGGTACCCCAGAGCGAGCGAAATTCTTCGTAGCTACATGTACGTGGACGATTTTCTTGCTGGGTCCCATACTAAGAAGGAGTCGCTTGAGGCGATTCAGGAACTCCAAGGCGCCCTGACCTCCGCTGGTTTCCCTCTCCGGAAATGGACATCGAAAGAGAAAGATGTGTTGGCAGCCATCCCACGAGAGCATTTACTTAATGCCGACTTCCTTGAGCTGGAGGATGCAAGCACCGCCAAAACGCTGGATCATTTCTTCTTCGTGACTGCTGACCCACATCGCCAAGTTGTTCGATCCAGCAGGATGGTTGGCCCCCTTTGTAGTCCGGGCAAAAATATTCATGCAGCAGCTTTGGCTGACCGAGCTTGGTTGGGATGACGCTCTACCGCCATCCCTCTTACAAGAATGGCACGATTTACTGCAGGATTACCCAGGCCTCGGTCATATTCGCATTCCGAGGTGGGTCTGGTTTCCAGACCTGACTTCGACTGGCAACTCCATGGTTTTTGCGACGCGTCTCAGCGAGCCTACGGTGCCGCGCTCTACGTCCGCGTGACGATTCATGACCACGTGACAGCGAAGACTCGGGTAGATCCAGTGAGGACTGTCTCTCTGCCCCGGCTAGAATTGTGCGGCGCTGTGCTCCTAGCTGACCTGCCGATTCGTAACGCCCAATTCTTCTTCTGGACTGATTCCACCATCGTTCTGGCCTGGCTCAGCAAACCACCGTGCAATTGGTCGACCTTTCTCGACCAGCACGGTGTCCTGCGTGCCAGCGGTCGACTGCGAGCATCCGAATCTCTAAGCTACGATGAACGTCACCCAATTCTACTCCCGTACGGCGCTCATCTAACCCAGCTCATCATCCGATTCACGCACCGTATTACGTTGCATGGAGGCAACCAACTGATGATCCGATTCCTTCGGGCTAAGTTCTGGATTCCAAAGGTTAAAAATGCTGTCAAGTCCCTCATCCGTAGATGTAAGGCCCACAAGCGCCGTCAGCAGATACAGCTGATGGGTGATCTGCCCCGAGGGCGGATAGCTTTCTCCAGACCCTTCACGTATACTGGTCTTGATTTCGCCGGTCCCTTTGAGATCAAAAATTATACAGGAAGGGCATGCCTAATTACGAAAGGATACGTGTGTGTCTTCGTGTGTTTCAGTACCAAGGCCAGCCACCTTGAAGCTACGTCCGATCTGACGACAGAAAAATTCCTGGCGGCTTTTTCCCGTTTCGTATCGCGAAGACGATGCCCGCAGCGTATATATTCCGACAATGGCAAAACATTCGTTGGCGCGTCAAAGGCCTTGGAGAAGGATTTTCTGGAAGCAACCAAACGCCGCATCCTAAATTCCCATGATCAGCAGATCGTGTCCTGGAATTTCATTCCACCCTGCGCTCCGCACATGGGTGGCCTCTGGGAGGTGGGGGTGAAGAGTTTTATGGTTCTATTTTACAAATCCACAGCCAAGGTGCGCTACACTTTCGAGGAACTCTCTACCCTGCTGTGCCGGATAGAGGCGTGCCTGAACTCGCGTCCCATTTCGCCCATGAGTGAAGATCCGGAGGATCTTTTAGCCAGCGATCACGGAGGAGCCCATGTCCTTGATTAATCGCTGGAAACGGCTGAAGGCTCTTCACCACCATTTCTGTCGGCGGTGGAAGGACGAGTACCTCAAGGAGCGAAACAAATGGAAGCTCCCCAGCCGAAATCTCCAAGTTGGCGACCTCGTAATCATTTATGAGGACAACTTACCGCCCACAGAGTGGCGGTTGGGGCGAGTAGAACTCGTCCATTCTGGCGCTGACGGCTTAGTACGAGTCGTCGATGTTCGCACTTCACGCGGCTCCATTAAAAGGCCGGTCGCAAAGCTCATTCTGCTTGTCATCGACTCCGACCCTGCTTCCTCCCAGTAGCGAAGTGGTGGCGACTTTTTTTCTTCTCACTGTCCTTTTTCTCCCCCTAATATGATCGTTCGCTTCGTATGCCACTTTAATTGTTTTCTGCCATGCTTAATCCTCGTTTTTTGTTCCTTTCTTCTCCTAGAATCCAGGTTGTTTTTCTCACAGCAAGTCATAGCTTCCCGAGGTCCTCGTTCCGACCGCTCCGATGCCCGCCAAGGTCGCGGGACAAGTGCCTACAGGTGCCGAGTCTGCCGCGGAGTCCACGCGTTCCGGCAGTGCAAGCGTTTCTTAAACCTGCGCGGAGAGAAGCGGCTCAGGACAGATCTCATCAATAAATACTGACCCAACTGTCTAGCGCACGAGCACTCTTCCGGGTCGTGTCGGAAGATTGGCGGATGTCGGCGTTGTGGAGAGGCACATCACACCCTACTGCACTCCACAGAGTATTCCAAGCGGAAACGGGCACCTCAACACACCAAAAGAGGAACTGCTAGCAGGGCGTCGCCCTCACCGGCCCGAGCTCGCAGCTCATCCAAGCCCAGCAGAGCCAGACCCAACGGCAGGTCATCCTGCCAGTAAGCGAGAACGGTCACACTCCGATGACCAGCAAGTTCTATGAGAAACTCCATTTTAGTTAGTTGGCTTTTTTCATCCCGGTAACTACCATCGCATCCGTGATTTTCTTGGTCTCATAATTTTTTATAAGTTTCGTCTTCCATCGTTAACGCCTTATCTCAATATTGTGACCCGGTCCGGTACTTATTATAAATAAATCTGGCCTGTGCTTTACAAACGAGTTAACGCGCGTTTAATTCATCATCCATACCCTTTTTCTGGTATTAGAAGTGGGCTCTACCCATTGGAACTCTTCGCCCCACCACAAACATCCACCAAAGCACTTGATGTGAATCTTAGGTAGTTCACAATCTCTTGCTTGTGGCACTGTGGCTGACTGTAAGCCTGATGACGACGCTTGATTAACTTGTGGCAACAGCCTTTGTACCAACTGCTGTTGTTGTTGCAGAGCCTCGCGTTGAGTTCTGGATTCCTCTGGTTGCAATTCAAGCTGTTGTTGCAGAACCTCGCGTTGAGTTTCTAATTAACGTTGCTGAGCCTCGCGTTAAGTTCTTGATTCCTCTCGTTGCAATTGAAGTTGTTGTTGTAGAACCTCGCGGTGAGTTCCTGATTCCTCTTGTTGCATTTGAAGTTGTTGTTCCGTATGCATCTGCATTTGTTGTTGGCGGTACTGCATTTGTTGAAGAACTCCTTGGCCAACCGATCCTTCATTACTAGTGGCGCCACACTCTTCTAGTTTACTTGATGATGCAAATTAACTAATTAAAGCTTTGAGGCGAGATACTGTAACTTCGTATTTATCCTCATATGCTTCGTAGTCAACCATTGGGTCCACATAACCCTGTATTTCCTCATATTTAGATAATTCGTCACCAAAACTGACGAATTCCTTCCATGCATTGGTTAAAATATCCAACTTGGCGTCGACAGTGTAGATGTCGATTTCACTTGGCGGATTCTCAGCGAATCCGTGTGCCCTGGTAATTGATGCCTTTAATTGTTCCATGATGAACGAAAATAGAAAACAAAATTAGAAATAGGCGTCTGATTGACGCCGCCGAATTTCACAATATTCAAGGAAATTTCAAATACATGTTTATACAGAAAGAGAGTACATTTTTAGACTAATTTAGAAAGAGATGCATTTGGTTCCTCAACACAAGCTGATCAGCTAATTTTGTTCGCTAGAAAAATGAAGCAAGCAAGTCGTCCCTGCCGACGTTGAGTATACCCTGTACCATCTAGTTATATTAAGTCAAGATCGACATCAACTTCATTCGAAATTCTTTTAAGCATGCAGCAACAGCTACCGCATGCTATCTCGCTCACTCTTGCCAGCTAGTGCCGCCTTGGCAATTCAGTTCAAAATTCACAATCGTATATCTTCGATATTCATTGTACGATTTCGACTAAATTTTCTCGACAAATGACAATTGACTGTCACCGCGATCGGACGTACTTTTTATTGCACTCCGCGAGTTCTTCGGTAGCAGCGCAATAAAACAACGCTAAAACAACAAAGTGACAGGGCTCTCAGTCGCCACAGAGACGCCCAAATATAATTATATTGTTATTTGTATCTACAAATAGCAATACTTAGTAAGTAACTAAATTTACTAGTAATGCCAACGCGTCAAGAGATTAACTTGGGCCCTTCTTCACTAGACTCTCGCCAGCAGAAACTACAAGAACAAATTCTTCACCAACAAAACGAGCGTCGGCTCTCTGTGCAACGCAACAATGCGTATTTCTCAGTAGTATCTCCAACTACCACAACTACAACAACTGCGCTGAATCCAAAAGTGCAAGTACGAGCAAATTGCTTACACCAACCAGCAACAACAATTTGTCTTGGAGCGCCCAATGCGCTTCACCGTCAAATTCGTCGACACCTGGAGTATTAATTGGGTCATCGGGTTCGCCGACCACCGACAACTGCAGCTACCCTAACAGCAGCAAAGTTTGCAATACCTTCGATCACCGTCCAGCAGACTACCTCAACAAAATCTGCCCATCCAGTGACGATGAATCCAAAGTCACCTGTTCAGACTGGTATGGACAGATACATTAAAATAAACAAGCGAAAGCTCAGCCCTCAGACAAAAAGGGGCAACACTCCCAAGATGTCGAAAAACAACATTGTTGAACAAAAAGCTTTGGAAAGCAATAGATTCCAAATATTGGCAAATTAGCCGGAATCTCAAGAAGGAGATTCCCAAATTAAACCCTCTGTAGCCAAGCCACCACCATTCTATATCCGTGGTGCAAACTACACTTCTTTGGTGCCGAAATTGGTCAAAACAACTTTTATGTGACACCACTCAATAGAGGTAACATAAAAGAGACCAAAGTGCAAGCCAAAAGTGAAGAATTTGTACTATTGAAAAGTGCTTTAGAAAGGAAAGTGGAATTTCTACACATTCCAACTAAAGAGTGCCAAAGGCCTTTAAGCGGTGATCAAAGGCATTGAACCAACGGTTCCGACTCAGGAAATAGTTGAAGCATTGGAAGAGAAGGGCTTTGAGGTAAAGTCCGTCTCAAACATACTGAACAGAAATAAAGTGCCGCAACCTCTATTCAAAGTGGAGTTACAGCCCACATGCGATAAAAAACTTAAACCTAACACAGTGCACCCTATATACAATCTTCCACTTCTGCTACATCGCAGAATTACTGTCGAAGAGCCGCATAAGAGGACACACCCGGTACAATGCACTAATTGCCAGGAGTTTGGGCACAAAAAGTCCTTCTGCAGCCTTCGCCCAGTTTGCGTTGGCTGTGGACAAACTCAAAAAGATTGTGTCTGCATTGATGACAAATCAAATACAAATACAAGGAAGTGCGGCAATTGTGGTGGTAATCACACAGCGAACTACAGAGGATGCCCCGTTTATAAGGAACTCAAGGCCCGCCTCAACGCGAAGAAATCAACGGCTCGCATCCATGGCTCGGCACTAATTCCCTCTTAAACAGCACCGGGAATATTTTTCTCAAGAGCCGTAAGGTCATCAGCGACCCCAATATCAACTACTCCTGGAGTAACTTTTGCAAGCGTGCTACGCAACGGAAATGCACAGCCCACTCAAACAATAGATCCCGCTACCATTCAATCTAACGCGGCCCCAAGTCCATCCGTACTTGGCCAGAACCCCAACGGGATCGAAACATTGTTAATCTCGCTCAACCAAAACATGACAAATTTCATGACGTTCATGCAAAATTGCATGCAGGAACTGATGCGGAATCAGAACTTGCTTATTCAAAAGCTTATGGACAATAACAAGTAATGTCAGCACTACATATAGGCCTCTGGAATGCAAACGGCATTTCCAAGCACAAACAAGAATTGTCACTGTTTCTGGACTCAAATGATATTGATGTTATGCTGCTATCAGAAACACACCTCACAAACAAAAATAACTTTTAAATACCCAAATATGTATTCTACGCAACAAATCACCCAGACGGCAAGGCTCACGGAGGAACTGGTATCCTAATCAAAAACCGAATTAAACACTGTCTGCACAATGGATTTGCCAAACAACACCTACAAGCAACTTCAATAAGTGTCCAAACCACTTTCGGCAGTACAGCCGTGGATGCACTTTACTGCCCACCACGATTCTCAATCTCTGAAATAGAGTTTATTGATTTCTTCAATACACTCGGAGTACGATTTATTGCTGCAGGAGACTACAACGCCAAGCACCCTCATTGGGGATCCCGCCTGGTAAATCCAAAAGACAAACAGCTGTATAACACAATCATCAACCCAGCAAACAAAATGGGCAATGCCTCACCGAATAAGCCCACGTACTGGCCAGCAGATCCACGCAAGCTCCCAGATCTAATAGACTTTGCAATCACCAGGGGAATTGCGCACAATTTGATAACGGCAGAGTCACTAGCAGAATTGTCATCGGACCACTCGCCAGTAGTTTTCACTATATTAACACAACCACAAATAATAAAGCACCCACTCGGACTAACAAATTGGAAAACAAACTGGCTCTGATTTAAAAAATACATAAGCACCCATAACGAGACAAAAGACGGCTCAGACGAGAATGGCAAATGTCTCGATCTCCGGCAGCAAAACAACGCCTAAAGGCAGCTTCGCAAACTCTAGCAAAGGCGCTTAGGCAGGAAGAAGCAAGGACACAGCGGCTGTACATCGAGAAGCTCACCCCTACCAGCACCAAATATCCGCTGTGGAAAGCACATCCAACCATAGCTGCTCCAGCCGAGATAATTTCACCTATACGATGCCCAACTGGCAAATGGGCCCGTTCAGACCAAGAAAGAGCACTCATCTTTGCAGCTCATCTAAAAACGGTCTTTCTGCCAAATCCGTCAACAAACTCTTTTCAGCTCCCCACCTTGCGCACCCCAATGGAAAGTGAGCAACCGAAATTCCAAGCGGAGGAAATTTCTGCAATTATTAAAAACTATCTAAACCCAAGAAAGTCGCCCGGCCATGACAAAATAACCCCGAAAATGATCCGAGAACTCCCGATCTGTGCCGTGCGTTACATCTGCAAACTTTTCAACGCGATAGTAAAAGTGTTCATTTTCCCATAAGTTGGAAAAAATCAGTAATCATAATGATCCCAAAACCCGGAAAGGACAAAACACAGCCATCATCATACAGACCCATTAGTTTATTGCCAAGTCTTTCAAAACTATTTGAAAAAGTCCTACAACTCCGTATAAATACAATCTTGGTTAACCAAAAAATAATCCCTCATCATCAGTTTGTCTTCCGTGAAAAGCATGGCACAATTGAACAAGTCAACCGTATCACCTCAGAGATACGCACAGCATTCGAGCAAAAAGAATATTGTACAGCAATTTTTCTCGATGTCGCCCAAGCCTTTGACCGAGTCTGCGTTGATAAGCCAATGTAGTCCGGCTGCTTTAAGCTTTAGCTGCTTTTTCTTGGCTTCGACATGCTTATGCCAAGTTAATCTTCTGTCGAGGTGAACTCCAAGATACACAACATTGGCACATTGTTAAGCGTCAATGATGGGCAGTTTCTTCTATTGAGGGTAAACGTAACGTGCTTGCATTTCTGTTCATTTACACGGATGCGACAATCTGCTAACCACTTTTCAATTTCCTTTAAATGGGTTGCCAGTTGCTCAGCAGCTTTGATCGGAAATTTGGAGCGGCTGAGGATAGCCGTGTCATCGGTGAAAGTAGATGTGATGAGTGTAGGGCTTGTTGGTATGTCCGCTGTGTACAAAATATAAAGTGTTGGACCCAGCACGCTGCCTTGAGGTACACCTGCTTTTGATTCGAAGTCATCAGGGGTGAAGCTATTAAATCGTACAGCGAATTTTCAGTTGGAAAGATAAGATTCCATTAGCCTGTGTGTATATTGTGGGAGCGTCGCTTTATTTTATATATTAGGCCGTCAATCCAGACTCGGTCAAAGGCTTGGGCGACATCGAGAAAAATTGCTGTGCAATATTCTTTTTGCTCGAATGCTGTGCGGATCTCTGAGGTGATACGGTTGACTTGTTCAATTGTGCCATGCTTTTCACGGAAGCCAAACTGATGATGAGGGATTATATTTTGGTTAACCAAGATTGTATTTATACGGAGTTGTAGGACTTTTTCAAATAGTTTTGAAAGACTTGAAGCTGAAAAGAGTTTGTTGACGGATTTTGCAGAAAGACCGTTTTTAGATGAGCTGCAAAGACGAGTGCTCTTTCTTCGTCTAAACGGGCCCATTGCCAGTTGGGCATCGTAAAGGTGAAATTATCTTATGGTTGGATGTGCTTTTCACAGCGGATATTTGGTGCTGGTAGGGGAGAGCTTCTCGATGTATAGCCGCTGGGTTTTTGCTTCTTCTTGTCTAAGCGCTTTTGCTAGAGTTCGCGAAGCTGCCTTTTGGCGATGTTTTGCTGCCGGTGATCGAGACATTTGCCGTTCTCGCCTAAGCCGTCTTTTATCAATTAGTCGGTTGTTAGACTTGTGTTTTTCCTGGGTGTGGCCAATGTTTGGGGTGGAGAAAGCTGCGGCTTCAATAAGCATAGAGGTGCAAAGCTCGATGTCTTCTTCGTCGTCCAGTTTGGGACTTAGCACGATATGGGTAGTGTATTCACATGTTATAATTAAAATCATTCAGCACAGCTTGTAACACTCTGATGCAAGCAATAAATAATTATAAATATATATTTATATATAAGAACAATTGTATGTATGTACGCAAACTTGCATGCATACATTTCGTTGTGTATATATGTGTTTACATAAATGGACTGTGCTGGCAAGCCAGCCTAAATATGCTGAGCTTGCATTTTGGTCTCACCAAGAATGGGTGACCAAACATGTGAGTACACTCTCGCCTCACATATATATATATATATATGTATATATATATATATATATATGTAACCTAGTTAGTTAGAGGCTGGTCTTTGTTCGGGAGATGTGGCAAGATCGGAGAGGAAAGTGTTGTATGGGAACGCAGGCCCAGAGTCAGAGAGTTGGTCGGTAAGAGTCAGGGTGAGCAGTCGGAGTTGGTCGGTCATGGGTAGTTAAGAGTGAGCATCAGTAGAGATAAGAGTGAAATGCAGAGTGTGAGTTAATTAATATAATCAATTAGAATAACATTTAAACATTAAGTCGCAAGCATAATATTGTCATTAAACAATAAGCATAATATTGTCATAATAAATAGACATATCCCTACAATATTTGGGGGCTCGTCCGAGATAGTTCATATGTTTTGCGGCTTAAAGTTTCTCGTAATTGACATTGTGTTTTGCGTTGTCGGTTTAATAATTTGCGCATCGGAGTGGTTTTTGTGTAAAAAATTTTCTGACGCAATTTTCTCAAGAAGTTGCAAGAACATTGGCGCGTGTATTGCTCCATTGGTGTGAGCAGGCCAAATATAGAGTGTTGGCGTCGGTTTTGACACATCTGGGAAAAAGCGAAAAGTCACAGCGAAAATCGAGGAGGGGAAATCCAGCCACGGCGAAAAGGAATATGTTGCGATGAAAGAAGAATGTAGTATTTATCACGAAGCAAAAAATCCAAGTCCCGGTGGCAATTCTCGTTTCACCCTACGGGATGTTCAGGACACCGTGTCTTCATTTTCGGGCAGCGATTCATCTGACATTAATCAGTGGTTATCTGAGTTTAAGGATGTCGCCATTACAGTAGGCAAGGACGAACTAGAAAAGTTTATTTATGGGAAACAGTTATTGGTAGGAGCAGCTAGGGCATATACTCGAAGTCTAACAGGCGTGCGAGGATGGAATCTACTCAAAACGAAACTCAAAGAGGAGTTCGGGCAGACGATATGTTCTGCGGAAGTTCACAAGATTCTCTAACAAAAACAGAAGCATCCCAAAGAGTCTTACGCCGAATACCTGTATGGCATAATGGAGATCGGAAAACAAGTGGATCTGGATGATGAAAGTATAATCTCATATTTTATCGATGGAGTGCAGGATAGCAAGCCCAATAAGGCAAGTCTATATAGGTGTAAAACACTCAAAGATTTGAAAGCTGAGATCAAAATATATGCCAAAATAACAGAAGAGAACAAACATGTAACAACTAAGAAGAAGGAAGTACAGACGCATAAGAAATGTTTCAAATGCTCTAAAGAGGGTCATCTAGCCAAAGATTGTTCGAGTCCGCTTACATGTTATTCTTGTAATAAAACAGGACACATTGCTAAGAACTGTGAGGAAAAGACGACAACCACAAATATGGACAAGGTGGCGGTATTACAAGTCTGTAAGAAGGAAAATATTTTCAAAGAGTTCACCACGAAAGGAATTGAGTTTTCAGCAATGGTTGATTCAGGTTGTGATGTTTGCCTGATGAGAGATGACATATTTAAAAAACTGAAAAATGTCAAAGTGGTCAAAAATATTAAGCACCTCAAAGGAATAGGTAATGGTGGCTTAAAAACAATGGGGCAGTTCGACACAAATGTATCAGTGGATGGCATATTTTTCAACGTAACTTTCAATGTCGCTAAACAGAAAGACTTGGAATATCCAGCCATTATAGGAAATGATGTTTTTGACAAGGTAGATGTTATGTTTGATTCTGAAGGAGTTAAGTTTATGGCAAAGACAAAGTCATCAAGAGAAGAAGAAGTGGAACTTATTCGTGGAATGTGTGCAAAGGAAAAGGTAGAAGAAACTAAAACATAAGAGAAAATTGATTTGAAACACATTGAGGAATCCCAACCTGATGAAAAGATATTAGAGGGCCAAGCTCAACAGTGGCTAAAAGAAGGAGTTATAAAAGCAAATTATTCGGAGTACGCTTCTCCAGTGGTACATATCAAAGCTGTGTTGAAGGATTTAATACACGCAGAGAAAATAATAGTGTATATGGATGACCCAATCATTCCAATCGCCGAGGGAAAAGAAGGACGTTAAATTTTTGTAGAATCCTCAAATACGAAAGCTGATAATTTGGCGCAACAATTGAGAAGTGTGGATGAGGAAAATTCATATAAAGAACGAAAGCGAATAAGGAAGAAAGCTCAAGAAAATATTGCCAAAATTCAGGACGAAAATAGGAAAAGATTTCATAAAAGGCGGAAACCAAAAACTGTTTACGAAGATGGAGAACTGGTCACCCTTGAAAGAACCCAGTATAGCAGCGGCATGAAGTTAAGACCAAGACATTTCGGACCTTATAGAGTTACAGCTCGAATGAAACATGGGCGATATGAAGTTAAGAAAGTAGGCACTCAGGAGGGTCCAAATAATACTACAACTTCAGCCGAATTTACGAAGAAATGGAGTTCGTTCGGGACGAACGAAGGGTCAGGAAGGCCGAATGTAGGATATGGTAACCTAGATAGTTAGAGGCTGATCTTTGTTCGGGAGATGTGGCAAGATCGGAGAGGATAGTGTTGTATGGCAACGCAGGCCCAGAGTCAGAGAGTTGGTCGGTAAGTGTCAGGGTGAGCAGTCAGAGTTGGTCGGTCATGGGCAGTTAATAGTGAGCGTCTGTAGAGAAAAGAGTGAAATGCAGAGTAAGAGTTAATTAATATAATCAATTAGAATAACATTTAAACATTAAGTCGCAAGCATAATATTGTCATTAAACAATAAGCATAATATTGTCATCAAACAATAAATAGACATATCCGTACATATATTATATATATACATTTTGTAGCTGCCAATAAGCAGCATAAGCATTCTTATGTATACATTCAACATTCTAAATAAAATGACAGAAGAGCACGGACGTGCCTAAGCAAACAAAACTATTACCTTTTTATTTGATTAAAAATAACTTATTTCATGCCGATATTAAAAACATATCATTTCATGGCGACCGTGACAGGACCGTCACTGATCAATATAACAACATGGATGGATGAAGAAGAAATTTGATTAAACCATACTTTTTAATTTTATTAAAAGTTGAAATGCTGAAAATGCTGGACCTGATTTAACAAAAAAAAAAAAAAAAATCACAACAACCACAACGAAAACCATTCTAATATATCCATTATATTATATACATTCTTATAATGCGGCAATGTCAAAAAGGAGAAAGTGACTGAATTCCCTATTTGGGATGAACTAATAAAATCAACAAAACTCCATCTAGCTGCTGCCGCTCCCGTCTAAAAAGTTACGAAAGTGCACATATCTATAATTCGAAAGTGCTGCTCCTGTCGAGCAAAGGATGCACCCACACTAGAAGAGGGTCTAGTGGTGTATCCAAACGATTGACCACGCCCACCCACAAAAAGATAAATCGACTCAAAGAAGGAAGAAGCGGGGTGGATAAAGAATCGCCCTCCTGCGCCGTGGTGCAAAGTAACGCAAATCGGATTTCCGATATTGCCTTTAATTTAGAAAAAAATTCATTATTCATTCATCCATTTAAAAAAAATTTTATGTTTATAATTACCTATTTTCAATCATTTGATTTTAACTAAAATCTCAAGCCTATGCGTGCAAACGCTGCTTGAAAAATACTAACAAAAAAAAGTAGGCTATTACTAACACATGTGGTTGGAGTATACTTTGTAAAATTTTTAATGATATGTAAACCTGAATTGTGAGCCAACCACATTAGCTATCTCTGTCACTTTCTATTTTTTTTCATATATGCAATACAATGAATTAATTTTTTCTTTGATCTCTTGATCACTTTTAGTGAATATCACTAATTGATATCACACTCTCTTTTTATACCCTTGCAAATAGGGTATATTAATTTTGGTCAGAAGTTTGCAACGCATAGAAGGAAGCATCTCCGACTATATAAAGTATATATATTATTGATCAGCACGACGAGCTGAGTTGATATAGCCATGTCCGTCTGTCCGTCTGTCCGTCCGTCTGTCTGTCTGGATCAACAGCTTCTCCTCCGAAACCCTTAAAGCTACAGAACTGAAATTTTGCACCCAGACTTCTTTTTACTGCAGGCATTGTATATCTTGGAATCATCCCGATTGGATGACTATATCATATAGCTACCATGGGAACGATCGGTCAAGAATAGAATTAAACTTCAATAACTTTGTTGTTTTTCAATCAATTGTTACGAAATTTGGGGTTCATAAGTTTAATAGACCTTTAAACCAAGTTTGATCAGAATCGGTTGACTATATCATATAGCTCCCATAGGAACGATCGGTCAAGAATATAGTCTTAGAGCAATAACTTGGGTGTTTTGAAAGCGATTGTGACGAAACTTGGTTTTCGGAAGTTTAGTATATATAGAAATGTCTGTGCTAAGTTTCAGACAAATCGGTCATCTATATGCTATAGTTCCCATAGGAACAATCGGGCCAAAAAATTTTTTTTTTTCGAAATACTTTTTTTCTCATGCTACAAACATTTAATGTAGGTTTGACTTGTTTTATATGCTTTCTAATGATTTTGTTACATTATAAATGTGTATATATTTAAATTGTCAAATAAGAGTTTTCAAGGGTATACGAACTTCGGCACGGCCGAAGTTAGCCCATCCTTCTAGTTTATATACAAAATTCAATGTAATTTCCATTACATTAAAAATTTTTTTTCTTCTAAATATTAGATTTAATGAAATTTAAAAAAAACCTTTTTTATTATGTATACGTTTTTGGATAGAGTTAACTAATTTTATGGATTCAGAAAAGCAAAAAACCGATTTTCAAAACTATACAAATACTTTATTAATAGACAGAATCTCGAAATTATTCAGAACATTTTCCATAAAACCAAAAATGGGTTTGATTGACACGAAAACAGTGGATTCCACTGCCAATGTGATCAATAAGGTAGAAGTAGAGACACAAGGTCTAACAACTATTACGATCTTATTGATAGTAATAATAATAATACTAAGCGTCAATTTACTAATCAAAATTTATAGAATGCACAATAGGTGCTTGAAGAAAATGTGTTTGAGTAGGGCAAATGATCTAGATAAAGTTTAGAAAAAAAAACAAAGGAAGAGAAAAAAAAAGGAAAAGATGACAACACTAGACGAATATTTTGGAAAAATCAGGAATAGTCAACCAAGCATAGTAACCGACTTAATTGAGGTTTTTAAGAGCGAACAAGGTAACTCACCTCATTAAGTTTGGCTACTATTAGTATAGCATACCTGGATATAACGGGACAAAATTTCCCAATCCAAGGAAATAGCAGAGTACCAATGTGCTTCGTCCTCACAGTACCTAGCATAAGCTGTTGTACAAACGCAGTTGGTACTTTTTGCTTTTATTTAGTGAATGAAGCACAACATTAAATAAAATAAAGAAAAATATAGCAGAACTTAGATGTGGAAGCTATAATAGAATAACACCATATAGTAATATATCCGCCACCCCATATAATACCACTCTTATTACTTTATTATAAACAATTCACCCCATCTTTAAATTGCTAATTCAGCAAATCTTGACCCTCTTTTATTTTGTTATAAACAATTCACCCCATCCAATTCCCACGCGTAAAAATGCAAGCTAAGCAAATCTTGACCCCTTTTTATATTATAAACAAATGACCCCATCTAACTCATACGCGCAGCTGCAACGTCCAAAACAAGAAGATCACTTTACACCCTTTTCGTGGGAAATCATTATCCAAAACAAATCTTCGAAGCGACCAATCAGAATCGATCAGGCCACTTTAGCCAACTCCCAAAAATCACGCCACCCCCGAAAAATCTCCTATAAATAATCTTAGAACTTTAAGACATTAGTTCAGTTCTTCTTTACACTCGATACGAGAACAGTTCAGTTCTTCTTTACACTCGATACGAGAACAGTTTTTAGTTCTTCTTTACACTCGATACGCGAACAGTTCAGTTCTTGATACGCGAACACTTCTGTTAGAGTTTAGTTCTCCTTTACATTTTTGATTCGCGATTCCTTTTTATATTTAACACACAAGCAGTTAGTTCAGCATTAAGTGCACGTTAATATAAGTATCCTTTGTAAAAGAACAACTCCGTTGAAATTAAATAAAGACATTTTTTTTAATCAACGTTAAACAAAAATATAAAAAATAAAAATATAAAACAAAAAGTTAAAGTGCAGTGCAAAACTTGTGTTTCCAACCAAGACTTTTTGTGCTAAGGTTTCAAACCTGAGTTAAATACCAGGACCTTTGTACCGATAAAAACTGGAAATATACCAGAAGACACTAAACAACCTGTTTTATCCGCAAAAGAATCTTCGTGCCAGAAGACACGAGATATACATAAGTTAAAACTAAAAATTCAATAAAACAAAAATAAAAAAAAAAAACACAACAAATCTAAAAATAAGAAATTCACAAAAAAAAAAAATTAATTATAAGAAACAAATACAAAACAAAAAATTCTATATAAAAAAAAAAAAAAAAATATTATATCAACGATCAAATAATAAAACAAATCTTCAAATAAATGGCGGAAGCTGTCCACCAACTTGGAAGTGTTGAAAAATTCAACGGCAATCCCGATGCACTATTCACCTTTATTCATCGTATTGACTACATACTCTCCATGTATTTTACTGATGATACCCGTCAACAACATGTGATGCTTGGGTACATTGATCGCAGTATCAGCGGCGAAGTTATGCGTACCCTGGGAACAACAACCTTAACTACCTGGACCGATCTACGAAACCAGCTGATATTGAATTTTAAACCGCGGACACCCAATGAGACGCTGTTGGAGAATTTCCGTAACACCCCCTTCAAAGGCAACATCCGAGAATTCCTGGACGAAGCAGAACGCAGAAAAAAAAAGTTAACGAGTAAGCTAGAATTAGAAAACGATACATACGAAAAAACATATTTTCACAGACTCATAAAGTCAAGCACTGAGAAATTAATACAAAAATTACCAATGCAGATATATTTAAGAATCGTAAACACTAATATCCCAGATTTACTATCATTGAAAAGTTTCTTACAACAAAAGGGCTTAGTTGAAGATATTATTGATATGCATAAGTCAACCCACAAACAACCCACATTTGAGAAATCATTTAAAACCCCCTATCACACTACTAACAACACTCAAAGATTCCCTACACTCTTTCAACCACGTTATGATCAGTTCGTACCTCAACCCAATTATAACCCAATACCTTATCAACCAGTTATTCACAACCCAAGACCCAATATAACATCCCCTAACAATCAATTTAGACCAAACTACCAACGACCAACTTACCAACGGCATAACATTTTTGACGCTAACAGATTCCGACCTAACCAAAACATGACTATTAACCATGCACAATAAACAAACTCGGGCATATTGAACGCACCTACAAAACGAATTAGGCCATCAGGTAGCGGACAGAGTAGAATGGACTGGTCCGAAAATTTTTATCAGACAGCCTCGGAACCAATTCATCAGATAGATCAAACAAAAGAAACCCCTATATCTTATTAACTATAAACAACACACCTCTTAAATGTATCATTGATACAGGTTCTTCAATAAACCTTATCAACGAAAACTTCTTTAATTTCCCCGAAACGTCAGAAAAATTGAATGTTCAGACGATAAAAGGAGTAATTGAGCTTAATAAAAGTATTTCCTTTGCACCCAGCAAACTATGTCAAACAACCCAAAAATTTTATTGTCATAATTTTTCAACTACGTATGATATACTCTTAGGTAGAAATTACCTCAAAGCAAGTCAAGCTCTTATTGATTATAATGATAACATTGTAACATTATCAAGTCATAAATTTTATTTTAGGTTCACCAACAATGAAGAAGAGACATCAGAATCAATTCCTTATCCCCCTGTAGATTTTGACTACGAAGCATTTGCATACGAAATAAATAACAACATTGAAGAAAATAATGAATTCCGACTAGATCATTTAAATTCAGAAGAAAGAGAAAAGTTAAAAAAAAATATTATACGACTTTAGCGATATTCAGTACAGGAAAGGTGAAAATTTGACTTTTACTAGTACTATTAAGCATACCATTCGTACTAAACACGAAGACCCTATATATACGCACCCCTATAAACATCCCCAAATTTTTTATGAAGAAATTAATAAGCAAATAAACGAAATGATACAACAGGGAATAATCCGAAAATCGGAATCGCCCTATCGTTCACCAATATGGATCGTACCCAAGAAAGAGGACGCATCCAAAGAAAAAAAGTTCCGGTTAGTCATAGACTATCGCAGTTTAAATGACATTACCGTTGACGATAAATACCCAATACCCATAATGGATGAAATTCTTGACAAATTAGGAAAATGCCAGTATTTTACAACCATTGACCTTGCCAAGGGATTCCATCAAATTCAAATGGACCCTAAATCTATTGAAAAAACCGCTTTCTCAACAAAACATGGGCATTTCGAATTCACACGAATGCCATTCGGCTTGAAAAATGCACCAGCCACATTCCAAAGATGCATGAATAATTTGCTAGAAGATCTTATCTACAAAGATTGTTTGGTTTATTTGGATGATATTATCATTTACTCCACTTCATTGGAGAAACATTTAGCATCAATCCAAAAAGTCTTTACTAAATTACGCAATGCAAATTTAAAATTACAATTAGATAAGTGCGAATTCTTGAAAAGGGAAACAGAATTCTTAGGTCACATTATAACCACAGACGGCATTGAACCAAATCCAGACAAAATCACAGCAATTTTAAAATTCCCGGTTCCTAAAACACCGAAATAAATCAAATCATTTTTAGGCTTATGCGGATTCTACCGCAAGTTTATTCCTAACTTCGCAAAGATTGCAAAACCTTTAATCCTTGGATTAAAGAAAGGATCCAAAATTAACAAAGATAACCCAGATTATATTTCAGCCTTTGAGAAATTAAAACTTCTCATCACCAATGATCCCATACTCGCATACCCCGATTTCAAAAAATCTTTTTCCTTAACTACAGACGCCAGTAACGTACCTTTAGGCGCTGTCCTTTCACAGGACCATAAACCTATCTGTTTTGCTAGCAGAACCCTTAATGAGCATGAACTCAATTATTCAGCTATAGAAAAAGAGCTATTAGCAATTGTATGGGCAACTAAATATTTCAGACCCTATCTCTTCGGAAGACATTTCGAGATCCTAAGTGATCACAAACCACTCATTTGGTTATCCAACATTAAAGAACCCAATATGAAATTACAGCGTTGGAAAATCAGATTAAATGAATACGATTACAAAATAAAATATTTACCCGGAAAAGAAAATTATGTGGCCGATGCCCTCTCTAGAGTTAAAATAGACGAAAACTTTTTAGGAGACGAAACAAGTAGTTCCCTGGCATCAATACACAGTGCTCAGGAAGATAATCAAAACTTAATAACTATTTCTGAAAAACCTCTGAATTTCTACAACCATCAAATCGAATTTCTTAAAGGCAACGAAGACAAAGTCGAAACTATTCGCTTCTTTCATAAAACAAAAATTAAAATATCTTATAAAGAAATGACTAATCATTCCGCGAAAGAACTAATCAAAGAATATTTATGCTCAAAAAATAACGCGATCTATTTCCATGACTATGCAGACTTTTTAATATTCCAACAAGCTTATGTTGAAATTATATGTTCCAATAGTCGAACCAAAACTTTAAGAACAACTTCCAAACTAAAAGACATACCCACTTATGCAGAATTCAAAGAAATTATTTTGAAAAACCATAAAACACTACTTCACCCAGGTATCACTAAAACTATAAATTGGTTCAAAGAAAAATACTATTACCCAGATTACCAAAAACTAATTCAGAATTTTATTAATGAATGCGACATTTGCAATTTGTCCAAATCAGAAAATAGAAATACTAAACTAACTTTTGAAACCACCCCAGAAATATTTAATACCAGAGAAAAATATGTAATGGATTTTTATTTAGTTGACAATCAACAATTTTTATCATGCATAGACGTATATTCTAAATTTGCCTCTCTAGTTGAAGTTCAAAGTCGTGATTGGCTAGAAGCAAAAAGAGCAATCACTAAAATCTTTAATGACATGGGAAAACCCTCAGAAATCAAAGCAGACAAAGATTCCGCATTTATATGCGTAGCACTCCAAAATTGGCTTAACTCCGAAAACGTTAAAATAAGTATAACAACGAGCAAAAATGGCATTTCTGATATAGAAAGATTTCATAGAACCGTGAATGAGAAACTAAGAGTTATTAATACAGAATCAAGCATAGAAGATAAACAAACTAAGTTCGAAACCATCCTTTATACTTATAACCACAAGACTAAACATTTGACAACAAATAGAACACCCGCAGATATATTCATTTATGCAGGCACGCCCCTTTATAACACTCAAGCTAATAAGATAAATCAAATTGACAAATTAAATAAAAATAGAAATGACTTTGATATAAATACAAAATACAAGCAAGCCCCGTTAGTTAGAAGTAAAACTACTACACCATTTAAGAAAACAGGAGAAATTACCCAAGTTGACGACAAACATTTCATTGAAACAAACAGAGGAAGACAAACTACACACTACAAATCAAAATTCAAGAAAAAAAGAAAATTCACCAAAGCAAATATACTGACTAATTTCAGACATTCCAATATTACTGCTTCTACTCCTATCAATGGCATCCCTAACACATACACAAAGTATAGAAATTAATCCCATCAAAGCACCAAACGGCTATCTTATATTTAAAACAGGAATTATGGACCTACCTTCAGATTACGAATTTCATTATCTAACCGTAAATTTAACCAAAGTACAAATCACCTACAACAACTTGTTAGAGCAAACAGAACCATATAAAAATTTAATGCACATCCAATACCTAACTGAGAAATTAAACCGTGAAATGAATGGCATCAGAATAATAAAGAGAAACAAAAGAGGACTTATTAACTTTGTAGGTACAGTAAATAAATATCTATTTGGCACTTTAGACCAGAACGACAAAGAAGAACTAGAAGACAAAATTAACAGTTTAACAGCAAATAATGCCCAAAACGACGAACTTAACCACATTATAGACGCAGTCAACAAAAACATTGAAATATTAAACAACCTCACCATTAGTCAAGATACAGACAAAAAACTAAATATCCTTGTATTTAACTTAGAGCATTTCACAGAATACATAGAAGACATAGAATTAGGCATGCAGTTGACAAGACTCGGAATATTTAACCCAAAACTTTTGAATCATCAATACATAGTCGATATAAATACTGAAAAAATTCTAAACATAAAAACACCTACTTGGTTGAAATCAGATACGAACGAAATACTAATAATCTCGCACATACCTAGACTAATATCCAAAACCCCTCTTTTCAAAATTATCCCCTACCCAGACGATAACAATAATACTTTAACAGAAAATGTTCAAGAAACTTATTATATACAAAACAATAAAACATACATAAAATCTACTAGAAAACAAGAAATAAATGAATGTATAAATGGAATTATAACACAAATACCAGCAGAATGCAAATATAGTAAAACTTTTAAAACAAATCAAATTAGTTATGTAGAGCCCAACATTGTTGTTACCTGGAATCTACCGAAAACAAATTTAAAACAAAACTGTAATCAAAATAAAATATTTATAGAAGGAAATAATATAATTAAGATATACGATTGTAGCATTAAGTTAAACGAAATATCAATAGTAAACTCATTTTCAGATTACACACAAAATATCTATGTAACAAATAATGTAACTAAATTGGAACCTATTTCTTACTTACAAACGAAACAAATCATTTACGAAAAAACTAAGTATAACAACATATTTAATATAATAACAACAACTACATTTATCATGACTTTAATAAGTCTTATTATATATCTTATCTATAAGTTTAAATCAATGACTAAAAAAATAATTATAAGACAAATTAAATCAGTTGAATCAGCACTAGATAACCCCGTCCCACAAGAA
This sequence comes from Drosophila saltans, assembly GCA_018903575.1. Taxonomy (NCBI): domain Eukaryota; kingdom Metazoa; phylum Arthropoda; class Insecta; order Diptera; family Drosophilidae; genus Drosophila; species Drosophila saltans. The sequence continues at coordinate 122,442 of JAEIGH010000136.1, read as the reverse complement.
GAAATAATCTCGCAAGAAATCCCTATTGAAAATATGCAAACACCTCCTTCATTATACCCTCCATTTTCCGTCTGAGGACAGGCTACTTTTTTTAAAGGTTGGGGGAGTAATATATCCGCCTACCCATATAATACAATTCTTATTACTTTATTATAAACAATTCACCCCATCTTTAAAATGCTAACTCAGCAAATCTTGACCCTCTTTTATTTTGTTATAAACAATTCACCCCATCCAATTCCCACGCGTAAAAATGCAAGCTAAGCAAATCTTGACCCCTTTTTATATTATAAACAAATGACCCCATCTAACTCATACGCGCAGCTGCAACGTCCAAAACAAGAAGATCACTTTACACCCTTTTCGTGGGAAATCATTATCCAAAACAAATCTTCGAAGTGACCAATCAGAATCGATCAGGCCACTTTAGCCAACTCCCAAAAATCACGCCACCCCCGAAAAATCTCCTATAAATAATCTTAGAACTTTAAGACATCAGTTTTAGTTCTTCTTTACACTCGATACGCGAACAGTTCAGTTCTTGATACGCGAACACTTCTGTTAGAGTTTAGTTCTCCTTTACATTTTTGATTCGCGATTCCTTTTTATATTTAACACACAAGCAGTTAGTTCAGCATTAAGTGCACGTTAATATAAGTATCCTTTGTAAAAGAACAACTCCGTTGAAATTAAATAAAGACATTTTTTTTTAATCAACGTTAAACAAAAATATAAAATTATATATATATAGAATGACCGACTGGCAAGTGATAGTTGCACAAGCCGGAATTCTGAAAGAGGAACTATTAAAATCAATAAAGTGTATCACAAAGTATATCACAATAATTCAAGCAAAACATTTTGGTTCCCTTACAGAAGGTCATAAGTGTGCTGCCAAAGCGTTCTATATAGAGTGAAGAGACAAATCTTTCTCGGCGTTAGCAAAATACGATATTCAGTTCGCTAGAGTATCTGACCTAGATACAACAATAGTTCTTAACGAAGATACCGAGAACAGCCAGAAAACAATAAATTTTACAATGGCAGAAAAAAAGCTGCCGATAGGGAATATGTAAGACAAGTTTCGTCTTCGGTCCCTGAGTTTGACGGTCAAAAGACCTCACTCAATCGCTTCATTACGGCATTAAAAATCGTGGAACGAACTAAGAGATACCAGGAGGATTTGGCCGTTGAGGTCATTAAGTTCAAAATTACTGGCTCTATCCTGTATAAAGTACAAAATGAGACTACAATAACAGGAATAAAAAATAAATTAAATAATAACGTTAGAGGCGAATCCACTGACGTTTTAAAGGCTAAATTAATGAACGCCCAACAAAAAGGTAAAACAGCCTCACAGTATGCAGCGGAGCTTAACAACTTGCGAAAGCAACTTGAACACGCTTACATTGACCGTGGGTTAGACCCCGATAATGCTGAGGAATTCGCTTCAAAAGATGCTATGCAGGCAATGATCAAGCAATTCCAGGATGAGCGAATTCGTACTATATTAGAAGCCGGTAACTTTAGTAATTTTAATGATGCTATGGGTAAATATATCCATTGTGCCACCGAAATGACTGGAAGTCCCAGTACAATATTGTACCAACGCGGGAGAAACAATAGAGGCAGGTATTATCCTAACCACCAACGTGGTAGTGGCAATGGCCAGGGTAACTACAATGCAAGACTTCTAATAATTACCGTTCAAACAGAGGACAGTCCCATTATCAGAACAATAACAGGGGACAGTCCCATTACCAAAATAATAATAATGCTAGAAGAAACATACCTAGCAGAAATTTTCGCGTATCCCACATTGATGCGGGAAACACGCAAGACCCTTTAGATACGGAAAAGTAAACATGTGCATACATTCAATTTTAATCTCAATATATTTGTTTCATTTTTTCATGTCGAAACAAATAAAAAATTAACATTTTTAATCGACACTGGTGCAGACATTTCAATTCTCAAAGAAGATTCAGATGTTCTAAATGACATTCAAGGCATTGGTAAAGGAGCAATAAAATCCAAAGGCCTAGCATCTTTAGAGCTTCAGACTAAAAAATACATAATTCCACACAATTTTCATATTGTACAGTCTGATTTTTCAATACCAAGTGATGGTATTGTTTTCATCAAAAGATTCATCTGTCAAATCGACTGCAAAGCGTCTGAATATTGGTTGATACTAAGACCAAATAATTTAAAATTTCCTATTTATGTTCCAATAACATACAATTCTGGTAACAGATCAATTTTTCTACCAGCAAGATCCCAAGTAGTCCGACAAATTAATCTCACCTTGAGTGAAGACGTTGTGTTGATTCCCAATCGGTAAGTTCAACCAGGTATTTTCGTTGCAAATACATTAGCAACAAATGGAAATACATTTGTCCGTTTGATAAATTCAACCTATTCTGACAAGATTATAAAGATAAACACTTAAAAGTCAGAACCGTTTTCGAACTACAATGTAGTTCCAACTACTCCTTAAGCTAGGGAAAATATTGTAATGTCCCAGCTAACTAAAAATTTTCCGCTCCAACTTAAAGAACAATTAACACAATTATGCACCAAATATAGTGATGTATTCGGACTTGACACCGAATCAATTACAAAAAATAATTTTTATAAACAAAAATTGAGATTAAGAGACAATATATATTAAAAACTACCGGAGCCCGCTTAGTCAAAAGGAAGAAATTCAAAAGCAGGTTGGAAAACTAATAGTTAACAATATAGTTGAACCATCTGTGTCTGAATATAATAGCCCTCTGCTACTTGTTCCAAAAAAAATTATTACCTGGCTCAGAAGACAAAAAATGGCGATTAGTTATTGACTATCGTCAAATCAATAAAAAATTATTGGCCGACAATTGGACCAACTAGGTCAAGCAAAACATTTTTCATGTCTTGACTTAATGTCAGGCTTCCACCAAATCGAACTTTCACCAAATCGAGCGTCATTTTCAACGAGAAACGGATCATATCGCTTCATGCGATTACCATTTGGTCTAAAAATAGCGCCTAATTCATTTCAGAGAATGATGACTATCGCATTCTCGGGACTTGATCCGTCCCAAGCATTCCTTTATATGGATGATTTAATTGTTATTGGTTGTTCCGAAAAGCACATGCTAAAAAATCTTAATGATGTCTTTAATACATGTCGGAAACACAACCTTACCACAACCATCCAGAAAAATGTTCAAAAAAGTTCAAAAAAGTGCACAGCTAAAGGAATTTTACCTGATGACACAAAATATAATGTCATTAACAATTATCCAGTACCACATGATGCGGACAGCGCTAGACGATTCGTTGCATTTTGCAACTATTATAGACGTTTTATAAAAAATTTCGCTGACTATTCCCGGCACATAACTCGATTATGTAAAAAGAATGTTCCATTTGAGTGGAAACTTGAATGCCAAAATGCATTCCAGTACCTTAAAGATAGTTTAATGCGACCAACCATATTACAATATCCTGATTTTAGCAAAGAATTTTGCATAATCACAGATGCAAGCAAACAAGCGTGTGGAGCGGTTTTAACTCAAAACCAAAACGGACTCCAACTTCCAATCGCTTATGCATCACGTTCATTCACCAAAGGTGAAAGTAATAAGAGCACAACGGAACAAGAGCTAGCAGCCATTCACTGGGCCATTACACATTTTCGACCATATATTTATTGCAAATATTTCACAATAAAAACAGACCACAGACCGTTAACATATTTGTTTTCCATGGTAAATCCTAGCTCCAACTAGAAGAATACGACTTTACAGTCGAGTATCTAAAGGGAAAAGACAATTTCGTGGCAGATGCCCTATCTCGGATAACAATAACCGAGTTAAAAAATATTCAAAACAAAGCCCTAAAAGTCACGACCAGGCAACAATACAGACAAAATAAATCCTGCGCAGGAAATGAAAAAGAGATTTTGCCAAGGCAAAGTACTCCAAATGCTTCTATGCCCAACGTTTACCAAGTTATAAATAATGACGAGGGACGAAAAGTAGTGGCCTTGCATATAACAAATAAATCATGTTACTTGAAACACGGAAATAAAGTTATTGCAAGAATTAATATTGGCGACCAATATTCTAATGAAAAACTTGACTTAGGTCAGTTCTTTCAAAGGCTTGAAATGAAAGCCGGTATACTGAAAATAAGCCATATCAAAACGGCACCGTGGGAAATTTATTTTTGAATTTATTTCAATAGATACTTTTAAAGAAATGGGCAATGAAATATTAAAATCATTAAGAGTAGCGCTACTCAACCCGGTGACCATAATAAATAATGAGAAAGAAAAAGAAGCAATATTGGCTGAAAACCACAATGATGCAATCCAAGGTGGTCATAATGGCATAACAAAAACATTAATAAATATAAATATCAAAGAAGCTAACTTCGGCTCTGCCGAAGTTTGTATACCCTTGCAGCAAAATAATTGGTATAAATGTTTAACAAAATAAAAAAAAAAAACAAAAAAAACACATCTAAAAATTTTCACTTCTTCACCGAGCGAGCATTGAACCATCAAACACCGAGCCCATCGTGCCACCGATCTCTACATACTACGCCACCGTCATTACTTTGCTAACGTAAGCTAATTCGACATACATATATGCAAACCCATTGCATCTCGCTCTTTCAATTTCGTTTTGTGTAAGAACACAACACAAATATTTCTGTCTCTCTCTCACACCGCGTGGTGGTTGAATTTTTGCATATGTATGTGTGTGCGTGAGCAATAAAATACATACATTTAATTTCTATCAAATATGATTATTGTTTGTAACCTTAATAATTATCCGATCTTGTTCAAACTTGGTGTAGGGTGTATGGGTAAAAAATGAATTTAGATGCAACAACAAAAAAAACAATAATTTTATATATTTCTTATTTGGTGCCGCGCGGATTCGAACTCGGGTCTTTTGTGTTTCTACGGCAGATTTCTTGGAATTTGTTTTTGTTTCTTTGCTGCCAAAGAAAATTGCTTATTTTACTCGAGGTACCTCCACGTTTTAGTTAATAGCTCCGGTGATAATTATCCGATCCGACTAATTTTCAAACTCACCATACTTGATAGATCAAGGAACTTAACTTTTTATGTTTCAACCATGTAGCTTGAAATTTGAGGCTGTCATCGTGATTCAAACAGACAGACGGACAGACGGACATGTCTCAATCGACTCGTCTATTGATGCTGATCAAGAATATATATACTTTATGGGGTCGGAAAAGCTTCCTTCTGCCTGTTACATACATTTTAGCGACTTTAATATATGGTATGGATATACTTTGTGTTGACTTTAGGGAATTAAATGCAAATACAGTCGCCGATAAATACCAGTTGCCACTTATACAGAATCAAATAAATAGACTCCAAGGAGTTCATTATTTTACATGTTTAGATATAACCAGCGGATATAACCAGATTCCCTTACATGCAGACTCGACTGGACACACAGCGTTTGTGACACCAGATGGGTAATATGAATTTTTGTCTAAGCCGTTCGAGCTTAAAAACACACCTTTTGTCTTTCAACGGTTAGTGATGCAGGCGTTAGGTGACTTAGCAAATTCGTATGTTATTGTCTATATGGACGACATCATGACAGCTGCCTCAACAAAATGTTAAGCGTTGGAAAGATTAAAGATTGTTCGTAATGTTTTAACAGAGGCTGGGTTTTCATTCAACATTACAAAATATTCCTTTTTGAAAACTTCGGTCCAATATTTATATTGGATTTATATTTATTGAGGGATTTTCACAGTTAATGAAACCGTTATATTTCTTAACTTCTGACAAAAATAAATTTGTTTTGAAGACAGAACATGAGCAAATAAGTAAAAAGGTTATTTCTACTCTTACGAGTAAACCAGTTCTTGTCATTTTCGACCCAAATCATCCAATTGAGTTGCATACAGACGCAAGTTATAGTGGCTATGGAAAAATTGTATTACACAAAATTAGACAAAGTATACGATTTTTATTGGTTTGACAAAATGTCAAAATAGGTTAGAAAATTTGTTGATAATTGTATCACTTGGAAAATGGCCAAGTCAACCTCAGGAAAAATTCAAGCTCAGTTGCATCCGATTCCGAAAATTAATATTCCTTGGCACACTATCCACATCGATATTACTGAAAAATTGAGTGGCAAATATGACCAAAAGGAGTATGTTATTGCCCAAGTTGATGCGGTTACCAAGTAATTTTACCTAAGTCATACCCTAAAATTAGACAGTGACAGTTGTATAAAACCTGTTCAATCTGCTGTTTAGTTGTTTGGAGTACCAAACCTATTAATAGCTGACCAGGGAAGGTGTTTTACGGGTACAAAGTTTAGCCAGTTCTGTTCAGATTAAAGAATAAAGTTGCATTTGATTGCTACTGGCGCTAGTCGAACGAACTATGACTACGCTGAAAAATATACTGACTGCGGTTGAAACTGGAACCCAGTCTTGGCAAGATATGTTGGGGGATGTGTAGTTGGCAATCAGTTGTCCAACTAACTGTGCGACAAGGGCAGGTCTGTTGGAAATGCTAGTGGGAAAGGTTCCCATTAGGATTACTTCCACTATAAAAAGGTTTTCTTTTACACAAAATAAAATTGAAATACTTTTGGTTTTGGCACGTATGTGCTCTTTGTATGTTTTGTTCCGAATGAATTAGGCTATACATAAAATCTTATTCTGTATTAATAGTTCTTAGTTTCTCATTCACGGTTCTTTTAAATCTTTCTATATCAGAAATGCCATTTTTGCTCGTTGTTATACTTATTTTAACGTTTTCAGAGTTAAGCCAATTTTGAAGTGCTCCGCATATAAAGGAGGAATTTTTGTCTGCTTTGATTTCTAAGTGTTTTCCCATGTCATTAAAGATTTTATTGATTGCTCTTTTTGCTTCAAGCCAATCACGTCTTTGAACTTCAACTAGAGAGGCAAATTTAAAATATACGTCTATGCATGATAAAAATGGTTGATTGTCAACTAAATAAAAATCCATTGCATATTTTTCTGTGGTATTAAATATTTCTGGGGTGGTTTCAAAAGTTAGTTTAGTATTTCTGTTTTCTGATTTGGACAAAATGCAAATTTCGCATTCGTTAACAAAGTTCTGGATTAGTTTTTGGTAATCTGGGTAATAGTATTTTTCTTTGAACCAATTTATAGTTTTAGTGATACCTGGGTGAAGAAGCGTTTTATGGTTTTTTAAAATAATTTCTTTAAATTCTGCATAAGTGGGTATGTTTCTTAGTTTGGAAGTTGTTCTTAAAGTTTTGCTTGTTGGAATATTAAAAAATCTGCATCGCCCGGAAAATAGATCGCGTTGTTTTTTGAACATAAATATTCATTGTTTAGTTCTTTCGCGGAATAATCAGTCGTTTCTTTATTAGTTATTTTTATACCCTTGCAAGGGTATATTAATTTTGGTCAAAAGTTTGCAACGCACAGAAGGAAGCGTTTGACTATATCATAAAGGAACGATCGGTCAAGAATATAATTAAACTTCAATAACTTTGTTGTTTTTCAATCAATTGTTACGAAATTTGGGGTTCATAAGTTTAATACACCTTTGAGAAAGCGGTTTTTTCAATAGATTTAGGGTCCATTTGAATTTGATGGAATCTCTTGGCAAGGTCAATGGTTGTTAAATACTGACATTTTCCTAATTTGTCAAAAATTTCATATATTATGGGTATTGGGTATTTATCGTCAACGGTAATGTCATTTAAACTGCGATAGTCAATGATTAAACGGTACTTTTTTTCTTTGGAAGCGTCCTCTTTTTTAGGTACGATCCATATTCGTGAACGATAGGGCGATTCCGATTTTCGGATTATTCCCTGTTGTATCATTTTGTTAATTTGTTTATTAATTTCTTCATCAAAAATTTGAGGATGTTTGTATCTTGGCAAGATATGTTGGGGGATGTGTAGTTGGCAATCAATTGTCCAACTTGTGCGACGAGGGCAGGTCTGTTGGAAATGCTAGTGGGAAAGGAAATAAAATTGAAATACTTTTGGTTTTGGCACGTATGTGCTCTTTGTATGTTTTATTCCGAATGAATTAGGCTATACATAAAATCTTATGCTGCTTATTGGCACCTACAAAAATGAGAGGGGTGAGGAGCAAGGGTGAACGCACATGTTTGGTCACTCATTCTTGGGTGTGACCAGCACAATTCGTTTTCGTAAGCTTATATACAGAACGAAATGTATGCATGTAAGTTTGCGTACATTTTTTTTTCCTTTTAGTCTAAAAAAATCTTTAAAAATTTGGGGCCGATCGGATAATGTTTGATGGGCGCGGAACTCACCTAAAGTTTTCAGTGTGATGCTCCCATATAAGCATACATAGCACCATACAAATGTCATAAGAGTGAGCGAGATGGCATGCTATGAAATAAAATGTCAGTACATTGTGAACACTATTAATGTTATATTACAAAAAGAAAAGAATAGAATCAAATGTTTCTTAATTAATGGTTTTAACTTAAATTTTTATTATTATCACTGACTAGATCACTTTTTTTTACAGAGGGGTATTTTTTTTCAACAACTTGAAGCAATGATTGTTTTTCCTCCTCGTTGTTTGTGAGAACTCTGTTGTACTCCTGCATAAATTTGACTCCTCTTTCGGCCATATCATTTACCACAAGAAGATTACGGCAGTATGTTAAACCTTCCTCAAATTCAACTGTTTGCTTCCATGGATGGATGGATCCTGTCCTTTGAGTTAAGATTGCTAACCATACGAATTTTTTCTGCGGAGGACAACATAAATGATTGCTAATTTTTTTCAATACTATAGACGAGGTTTTGGCGACAGTACTTGCATATTTTAAATAATTTTTTATATGGTTAAGGTCATGAAAAGGAGCCTCAATAGCGTTTGTACACTTCAAGCATACTTTAATGTACATTTTCACTAAGAAAATGCAAAAATCACGCAAACCATTTTCTTCCTTTTTTGTCAGCCGAAATTGATGTCTAAATAAAAATATCTTAAAGGAATATATGGCTTTTGACATCCAGCGGGCATGGCTAGTTGGTCCAGGAGTACGAAAAGTATATTGCTTTACACCAAGAAAGATTAAAGCTAGCTTAAGCAATTCTTTATAATCTTCTCGGCTCTGATATTTCTGTAGTTCAATAAGGCAAAATTTCGTGAAGACCTGGCGTTCTGCTCCACAAATTTGGACACGAATTGTTTCATCTGCAGCGCCACTTTCGAATTTATCTTTCTTCAAATTTGGCCATGATTTTGAAAACCTTTCAAATATTGGAACTTCTGCTGCAGATAGTTTTATTAGATTCCGTCCAAACTTTTTTTCTAATAGAACTGCTGCTCCTGAGAAAATGCCTGTATTTGCAGCCGTGGTGTTATAGGATAAACCATTGACTTGGTCAACTACATCCCATTTAACTAGCCTGTCAAAAACAGCCTCAGCAACATTTTTGCCAGTACTTCACTTTTGGTGCACCTAGGAACTTTGAAGTACCATTGTAGCTAACTAGAACTGCTCTGCGTTCAACCTTACTTAGAACCGACTAAATCTGTCATGAACTTTCTGTCAAAATGTACTACCATGGCACCAGTTTTATCCATATGTAAGTTATGATAAGATTATTGGTTTAAAATGACCGAAAAAAATTGTAAACCACTCTATTACTTTTCCGTTAAATTAAGCAGAAATTTCTGTACATTGTTTTATACGATTTGCCTGACGGATCCGGTGAATATTTGAACGATTGATGACAAGTTCCTCTGCACGATGTCCTAATGCTTCAGCGGCTGCTATTAGTATATGTACTGCCATTCCATCAGATACTTTGCCATTGTGTAGAGCTGCGACTAATCGAGATGTTAAGAAGCTTTTGCAACCTCGTTTTTCATCCGATTTTGATTCTAACCTTATGTTTTGTTTATCCATAACGGGTATAGCAATTGGCTGACTAATATCATTGTCATCACTGCTATCCATGAATTGAGGAATGTCTGAAGAATACTAAGCAATGAATATGTTGAATCCTGGATTTTATTACTTAATTATTATTTTACCTTTTTGGGCTAATGTTCCATCTTCGTGTTTTCTTTTCCGGGTAGCTTGTTTTTCTTGTCACTCTTGAGATCTTTTTTCCCGTGCATATAATGTCATATCAACACCAACCATACAACCAGGACGTCCTTTCTGTCGTTGCATTTGTAGAAACTACTCATCTTCCTCAATCTTAATTTGTTCTAGTGCACCTACACTTGCAATGTCAAATAAGTCGTCCAGACATTCCACAAATGTGTGTGTACATTTTTTTTTCTGAGATTCAGATCTTTTCTCGGGAATTATTTTTTTAATATGATTCCAATCTTCCTTCTACAAATATTTTATTTTGAGTACAGTTTTGTTTTAAATTTGTTTTCGGTAGATTCCAGGTAACAACAATGTTAGGCTCCACATAACTAATTTGATTTGTTTTAAAAGTTTTCGTATATTTGCATTCTGCTGGTATTTGTGTTATAATTCCATTTATACATTCATTAATTTCTTGTTTTCTAGTAGATTTTATGTATGTTTTATTGTTTTGTTTTTTTAGTTTTTTGTCTGTTTCCTGACTAATGGTGAGGTTGTTTAATATTTCGATGTGTTTGTTGACTGCTTCTATAATGTGGTTAAGTTTGTCGTTTTGGGCATTATTTGCTGTTAAACTGTTAATTTTGTCTTTTAATTCTTCTTTGTCGTTCTGGTCTAAAGTACCAAATAGATTTATTTACTGTACTGTATCTTTATTATTCTGATGCCATTCATTTCACGGTTTAATTTCTCGGTTAGATATTGGATGTGCATTTAACTTTTATATGGTTCTGTTTGCTCTAACAAGTTGTTGTAGGTGATTTGTACTTTGAATAAATTTACGGTTAGATAATGCAACTCGTAATCTAAAGGTAGGTCCTCAATTCCTGTTTTAAATATAAGATAGCCGTTTGGTGCTTTGATGGGATTAATTTCTATACTTTGCGTATGCGTTAGGGATGCCACTGATAGAAGTAGAAGCAGTAATGTTGGAATGTCTGAAATTAGTCAGTATATTTGCTTTGGTGAATTTTCTTTTTTTTTTCTTGAATTTTGATTTGTAGTGTGTAGTTTGTCTTCCTCTGTTTGTTTCAATGAAATGTTTGTCGTCACTCTAACTAACGGGGCTTGCTTATATTTTGCATTTATATCGAAGTCATTTCGATTTTTATTTATATTGTCAATTTGATTTATCTATTAGCTTGAGTGTTATAAAGGGGCGTGCCTGCACAAATGAATACATCTGCGGGTGTTCTATTTGTTTTCAAATGTTTAGTCTTGTGGTTATAAGTATGCTTGATTCTGTATTAATAACTCATAGTTTCTTAATCAGGGTTCTATGAAATCTTTCTATATCAGAAATGCAATTTTTGCTCGTTGTTGTACTTATTTTAACGTTTTCAGAGTTAAGCCAATTTTGAAGTGCTCCCCATATAAAGGAGGAATTTTTGTCTGCTTTGATTTCTAAGGGTTTTCCCATGTCATTAAAGATTTTAGTGATTGCTCTTTTTGCTTCAAGCCAATCACGACTTTGAACTTCAACTAGTGAGGCAAATTTAGAATATACGTCTATGCATGATAAAAATGGTTGATTGTCAACTAAATAAAAATCCATTGCATATTTTACTTTGGTATGCAAATTTCGCTTTCGTTAATAAAGTTCTGGATTAGTTTTTGGTAATCTGGGTAATAGTATTTTTCTTTGAACCAATTTATAGTTTTAGTGATACCTGGGTGAAGTAGTGTGTTATGGTTTGTTAAAATAATTTCTTTAGATTCTGCATAAGTGGGTATGTCTTTTAGTTTGGAAGTTGTTCTTAAAGTTTTGGTTCGGCTATTGGGACATATAATTTCAACATAAGCTTGTTGGAATATTAAAAAGTCTGCATCGTCAGGGAAATAGATCGCGTTCTTTTTTGAACATAAATATTCATTGATTAGTTCTTTCGCGGAATGATCAGTCGTTTCTTTATAAGATATTTTTATACCCTTGCAAGGGTATATTAATTTTGGTCAAAAGTTTGCAACGCACAGAAGGAAGCGTTTGACTATATCATATAGGAACGATCGGTCAAGAATATAGTTAAACTTTAATAACTTTGTTGTTTTTCAATCTATTGTTACGAAATTTGGGGTTCATAAGTTTAATAAACCTTTAAACCAAGTTTGATCAGAATCGGTTGACTATACCATATAGCTCCCATAGGAACGATCGGTCAAGAATATAGTCTTAGAGCAATAACTTGGGTGTTTTGAAAGCGATTGTCACGATACATGGTTTTTGGAAGTTTAGTATATATAGAAATGTTTGTGCTAAGTTTCAGACAAATCGGTCATCTATATGCTATAGCTCACATAGGAATCCACCCAGTTTAATCAGAATCGGTTGACTGTACCGATGTATATTTAAATTGTTAAATAACAGTTTGCAAGGGTATACGAACTTAGCCCATCCTTCTAGTTATTTTTGTTTTATGAAAGAAGCGAATAGTTTCGACCTTGTCTTCTTTGCTTTTAAGAAATTTGCTTTGATGGTTGTAGAAATTCAGAGGTTTTTAAGAAATTGTTATTAAGTTTTGATTATCTTCCTGAGCACCATGTATTGTTGCCAGTGAACTACTTGTTTTGTCTCCTAAAAAGTTTTCGTCTATTTTAACTCTAGAGAGGGCATCGGGTGGCCGATAAAAATTTTCTTTTCCGGGTAAACATTTTATTTTGTAATCGTATTCATTTAATCTAATTTTCCAACGCTGTAATTTCTTATTGGTTTCTTTAATGTCGGATAATTAAAAGAGTGGTTTGTGACCACTTAGGATCTCGAAATGTCTTCCAAAAAGATAGGGTCCGCATAAGCCTAAAAATGATTTAGGAATTGCTGTGATTTTGTCTGGATTTTGTTTAATGCCGTCTGTGGTTATGATGTGACCCAAGAATTCTGTCTCCCTTTTCAAGAATTCCCACTTATCTAACTGTAATTTTAGATTTGCATTGCGAAGTTTAGTAAAGTCTTTTTGGATTGATGTTAAATGTTCCTCCAATGAAGTGGCGTAAATAATAATATCATCCAAATAAACCAAACAATCTTGGTAGATAAGATCTTCTAGCAAATTATTCATGCATCTTTAGAATGTGGCTGATGCGTTTTTCGAGCCAAATGGCATTCGCGTAAATTCGAAATGCCCATGTTTAGTTGAGAAAGCGGTTTTTTTTAATAGATTTAGGGTCCATTTGATTTTGATGGAATCCCTTGGCAAGGTCAATGGTTGTTAAATACTGACATTTTCCTAATTTGTCAAGAATTTCATCCATTATGGGTATTGGGTATTTATCGTCAACGGTAATGTCATTTAAACTGCGATAGTCAATGACTAAACGGTACTTTTTCTCTTTGGAAGCGTCCGCTTTCTTAGGTACGATCCATATTGTTGAACGATAGGGCGATTCCGATTTTCGGATTATTCCCTGTGTTGTATCATTTCGTTAATTTGTTTATTAATTTCTTCATCAAAAATTTGAGGATGTTTATATCTTGGCAAGATATGTTGTGGGATGTGTAGTTGGCAATCAATTGTCCAACTTACTGTGCGACGAGGGCAGGTCTGCTGGAACTGCTAGTGGGAAAGGTTGCACGCCCATTAGGATTACTTCCACTATAAAAAGGTTTGTCATCAAAAATTTGAGGATGTTTATATCTTGGCAAGATATGTTGGGGGATGTGTAGTTGGCAATCAATTGTCCAACTTACTGTGCGACGAGGGCAGGTCTGTTGGAACTGCTAGTGGGAAAGGTTGCACGCCCATTAGGATTACTTCCACTATAAAAAGGTTTTCTTTTACACAAAATAAAATTGAAAAACTTTTGGTTTTGGCACATATGTGTTCGTTGTATGTTTTATTCCGAATGAATTAGGCTATACATAAATTCTTATGCTGCTTATTGGCAGCTACAAAAATGAGAGGGGTGAGGAGCAAGAGTGAACTCACATGTTTGGTCACTCATTCTTGGTGTGACCAGCACAATTCGTTTGCGTAAGCTGATATACAGAACGAAATGTATGCATGCAAGTTTGCGTACATACATACAATTGTTCTTATATACATACTAGGGGTATTCTTAGTTGTATGGGGGAAAAAAAATATTAATATTTTTTTAAGTGCTGGGCATTTTTTTTTCCTTTTAGTCTAAAAAAAATCTCAAAAAATTTGGGGTCGATCGGATAATGTTTGATGGGCGCGGAACTCACCTAAAGTTTTCAGTGTGATGCTCCCATATAAGGATACATAGCACTATACAAATATCATAAGAGTGAGCAAGGTGCTATGTGATTCGCACCATTTACAATTAGTGCTGCAAGTGATCTATTCTACTAAATCTTTAAAAATAACAGCTGCTCAGAAGTTTGGTTCTGCTGGAAAGTTCTAATCGTACAAATACTTATAAAAAAGTAGAGTACAAACGTATCTGTTTTTATACCCTGTACCCTATATTAAAGTCGCTAAAATGTATGTAACAGGCAGAAGGAAGCGTTACCGACCCCATAAAGTATATATATTCTTGATCAGCATCAACAGCCTAGTCGATTGAGACATGTCATCCGTCTTATGCCTAAAAGATCAAGTTTGTTTCAAATTTTAACCACGCCCACTTCCGCCCCCGCAAATGAAAAAAGAAAATTTTAAAATCAATTTACTAGAGCTGTATGAAAGATAACGAATTTCGAATTTCGTTCAATTGAATTTTTTACTGAATTGCCAAGGCGACATTGGCAGATAAGAAAGAGCGAGATAGCATGCGTTCGCTGCTGCTGCATGTTAAAGGAAATTTCGTTTTGAATTGATAGCGATTTCAAGGGTGTTCGAACTTTTGTTTAGTGCCTACGGAAATTAAGATAGTTTAAAATTATTGCCACGCCCACTTCCGCCCCCGCAATTTAGAAAAAATGAATTACTAAAGAAGTTTTAAAGAAATCACATTCTTATTTGGCACACCTAATAATGTGGCCAAAATGCATCATCTGACTAAATTTAGTCGAAATCGGACAATAAATATCGAAGATATACGTAAATGCGTTTTGTACTGAAGCGCTTAGGACGACACTGGCTGGCAAGAGTGGGCGAGATAGCATGCGGTAGCTGATGCTGCATGATAAAAGGAATTTTGAATTAAGTTGATGCCGATCTTGATTTAATATAACTAGTTGGTACAGGGTATACTCAATGTCGGCAGGTACGACTTGCTTACTTCATTATTTTTATACCCTTGCAAAAGGGTATATTAATTTTGGTCAGAAGTTTGCAACGCTTAGAAGGAAGCATCTCCGACTATATAAAGTATATTTATTATTGATCAGCACGACGAGCTGAGTTGATATAGCCATGTCCGTCTGTGCGTCTGTCTGTCCATCTGTCTGTCCGTCTGTCTGGATCAACAGCTTCTCCTCCGAAACCCTAGAAGCTACAGAGCTGAAATTTTGCACCTAGGCTTCTTTTTGCTGCAGGCATTGTATATCTCGGAATCATCCGGGTCGGATGACTATATCATATAGCTCCCATAGGAACGATCGGTCAAGAATATTGTTTTAGAGCAATAACTTGGGTGTTTTGAAAGCGATTGTCACGAAACATGGTTTTTGGAAGTTTAGTATACATATATAGAAATGTTTGTGCTAAATCGGTTGACTATATGCTATAGCTCCCATAGGAACAATCAGACAATTTTTTTGGTCGAATTGCATTTTTTTCTTAAGCCACGAACATTTGATTTGATTTCATTTATATGCTTTCTAAAGTAATTGTAAATATGCAATTGTTAAGTAGCAGTTTGCAATCGTATACGACCTTCGGCACGGCCGAAGTTAGCCCATCCTAGTTTTTACATGACATTTGTTACTGAGTGTAAATTTTGCATTTAAAGTGGTATCGTGTGAGAAAACCATTATTGGAAATGGAAATAGTGTCAAGTGCATCAAATGTTTTAACGCGTCAAGCCGCAGAAAGATTAAGAAAAGTGGATTTGATTGGATTTACTACGCATCAAATTATTGGCGCAAAACTCCCATTAAACCGTCAGGTGCTCCAAGTCTTATTCTACAACATGCGCTTTATGAAGCTCTCGGCAAAGGACAGTTCTAGACTAACGATCAATGCAGTGAAAGTATTTTGGCAACAAGCCCGTATACCGCACAGGGATCTTAATAAAGCTGCATCCAAATTAATGAAATTATATGAAGATTGGAATCATATTAAAACTAGAAGGATGGGCTAAGTTCGTATACCCTTGCAAACTGTTATTTAACAATTTAAATATATACACTTTTATAAAGTGACAAAATCATTAGAAAGCATAAAAAACAAGTCAAACCACCTAAATTAAATGTTTGTAGCATGGGAATAAAAAGTATTTCGAAAAAAAAATTTTTTTGGCCCGATTGTTCCTATGGGAGCTATAGCATATAGATGACTTACTTGTCGGAAACTTAGCACAGACATTTCTATATATTTTAAACTTCCAAAAACCAAGTTTCGTGACAATCGCTTTCAAAACTCCCAAGTTATTGCTCTAAGACTATATTCTTGACCGATCGTTCCAATGGGAGCTATATGATATAGTCAACCGATTATGATCAAACTTGGTGGATTTTTTTAAAGGTTTATTAAACTTATGAACCCCAAATTTCGTTACAATTGATTGAAAAACAACAAAGTTATTGAACTTTAATTCTATTCTTGACCGATCGTTCCCATGGTAGCTATATGATATAGTCATCCAATCGGGATGATTCCAAGATACACAATGCCTGCAGCAAAAAGAAGCCTTGGTGCAAAATTTCAGCTCTGTAGCTTTAAGGGTCTCGGAGGAGAAGCTGTTTTGATCCAGACATGCGGACAGACGGACAGAAGGACAGACGGACAGACGGACATGGCTATATAAACTCAGCTCGTCGTGCTGATCAAGAAAATATATACTTTATATAGTCGGAAACGCTTCCTTCTGTGCGTTGAAAACTTTTGACCAAAATTAATATACCCTTGCAAGGGTATAAAAATAATTCCCGAGAAAAGATCTGAATCTCAGAAAAAAAATGTACACACATTTGTGGAATGTCTGGACAACTTATTTGACATTAAAAGTGTAGATGCACTAGAACAAATTAAGATTGAGGAAGATGAGTAGTTTCTACAAATGCAACGACAGAAAGGACGTCCTGGTTGTATGGTTGGTGTTGATATGACATTATATGCACGGGAAAGAAGATCTCAAGAGTGACAAGAAAAACAAGCTACCCGGAAAAGAAAACACGAAGATGGAACATTAGCCCAAAAAGGTAAAATAAAAAGAAGAGAGGTGCCATGGAACACACATATGAAACGAAGTTTCTTTCGATTAAGGGGGTGAAAGTAAATTTTGAAAGCAAAAGTAAAATTTGAAAGCAATTTTGAAAAAAAAAAAATATATTTTAATTAATACTTAAACAATTTTTTTATATTTTTTTTAAAAAACAATATACATATGTATGTATATATTTCAAAATACTCCGCCCAACAGGAAACCATTTAAAAAAAGTAGCTTAAATGCTATCAAAATGCCATGTTGATCCGAATTGCAAAAACCAAACCTTATTTGAATTGTAAGATTTCAGCCCATAAAATGAACTATAAAAAATTCAAAATTCCCAAAAATAAATTTTTACACACTTGATAAAGGCACTTTTTCGACCCATTTTGAGAGACTATTTAGCTAAAAAAAAAAAAAAAACAACAAAGCGATCACATTTATTTTAATTCAGATAGGTTTTTATATAATTAAGATATTTTGAAAATTTTAGCAAAACCGGTTAAGAGTTTTTAAAATTACTTGGCAGCAGTTTTAAGGAACCGAGTCTAGTAAAACGCGTTTGATTATTGTTGCCCGCAATCAGGCTCTATATACACCTACTCAGGTTTGCGGCTATTACTTCTACAAGCATCCGGCAAAAGATCGCAATGCAGAGAAAAGATCACAATCGTAAACACGGGTTGTACTTTTAACTGACGGACACACATTTTTGACCTCGCGATTGCGACCTTTATTCTTCTTACCCCTGCCCCTATATGACCCTTTCTCAATTTCAGAATCTTTGCTTGTGCATCTCGTATTTACGTTCCCCTTCAGCATTTGCTTGTGCCTCCCTCTGCCCACAAACTCGAGCTCGCTACCTCTTTTCCCTCCAGCGTTTGCTTGTGCGTCCCTCTACCCACAAACTCGAGCTCGCTTCCTCTTTCCCCTCTAGCATTTGCTTGTGCGTCTCTCTGCCAACAAACTCGAGCTCGCGATCGCTGCTTGTGCGTCCCTTTCTGGCTACATACTCGTACTCTGTTCAATGCGAAAGAAAAAGACAAAACAATTGGTAACGGTAAAACTGTCGTTACACTTTTTAGTCTTAATTTTTTCGGTTTAGCCCCTACCCCGCGATAAGAAACTTCGTTTCAATAATTAAGTAATAAAATCCAGGTTTCAACATACTCATTGCTTAGTATTCTTCAGACATTCCTCAATTCATGGATAGCAGTGATGACAATGATATTAGTCAGCCAATTGCTATACCCGTTATGGATAAACGAAACATAAGTTTAGAATCAAAATCGGATGAAAAACGAGGTTGCAAAAGCTTTATAACATCTCGATTAGTCGCAGCTCTAGACAATGCCAAAGTATCTGATGGAATGGCAGTACTTATACTAATAGCTGCCGCTGAAGCATTAGGGCATCGTGCAGAGGAACTTGTCATCAATCGTTCAACTATTCACCGGATCCATCAGGCAAATCGTATAAAACAATGTACAGAAATTTCTGCTTAATTTAACGGAAAAGTAATAGAGTGGTTTACAAATTTTTTCGGTCATTTTAAACCAATAATCTTATCATAACTTTCAGATCGATAAAACTGGTGCCCTGTTAGTACATATTGATTGAGAGTTCATGACAGATTTAGTCGGTTCTAAGTAAGGTTGAACGCACCTATGACACCACGGCTGCAAATACAGGCATTTTTTCAGGAGCAGTAGTTCTATTAGAAAAAAAGTTTGGACGCAGTCTAATAAAACTAGCGTGCCTACCACAGAGCGATGCATAGTGGACTGACCCTCGAATCTGTTTTCCCAGTCTGTGAACCTGTGGTCGAAGATACCATCAGCCTCAGCAGTATATGATGGCACACAGGCAGTCTAGTCTATTACAGTGGTGTTAACAACTGTAAGAATAGATTTAGCAAGGATGTACACTACGAATAAAAATGGGTTGCTAGAAAAGCAGCGGTCTCTAGTAAATTTCTTTAAAAGTCGGCCACCAATTGGCGCCGCGTATAACTCGCGCTCTTCATCGAACCGTTCAAACCTTTATAATTACAATATTTTATTTAATTTTCAAGATATGGATTTATTGGATTTACTTGTACAGATTTACTATAATCAATAGAATTTTAAAATAAATAATTACATACAAAACATATTCTAATATAGAAAAAATTAAAGTAGAATGACCTAAAATGAACTTTATGTACAACGAAGAGTTTCTTATTTGTTCTGTCAACTAAGCAAAAGATAAACATTTTGCATTTTCCAGGTGTCACTCACAGTAATAAATTTTCAAGCACAATGCACACAAAAACAAAACAAAACGAAAAGAAAAGAAATTGTATTAACAAACACTTTCACCGCCAATACTTGAAATTAAACCAACGCGTGGCCAGTTCAGGCGAATGTTTACAAATAGTTTAAAATAAATAGTATGTATGGATGGCAATGCACACAAAAAGCCAAAAACAAAACGAAAAGAAATTCTTGAGAAATGCCAATTGCCACCCCGCCGCCGGGCGTGCACTTACAAACCCGGTATTAACAAACACTTTCACCGCCAATACTTGAAATTCATAGCAAGCTGCAACTGTGGCTGTGGCTGTGCCTGTGATTTTGTATGTCGCACATGCAATTGATATCGCTGGCTTCGTTTGCTTTAGTTGGGTATGTAATTCATTTTATTTGTGAACGAGTGAAAGCATTTCATTTCGCCTTAAAATAGCGTATATGAGGCGTATGCGTGATCTTTGAAAAACTACTACAGAAAACATCGGTTACGGAAGTAATGCGACTGTTTTTATTTCTCATTTGATAAGTAAATTTCATTCAATTTGTTAGGGCTTTTTATGGCTGATATTGATAGAGGGGGGCTTCTGAGAGAGAGGAGTAATTGACGTGGGAGGTGGCTGGCGTTGGGCAGTTGTCTGGGCCAGCAGATAGCATTAGCAGCAGTTTATATAAAGTTTTAGAGTTTTAGTTTAGTGTTTGTTAGTTTAGTTTGAGTGTTGAGTTAAGCGTTTAGTTTAAAAGTAGTAAATAGTAAGTAGTAATGTTTAAAGTTTTAATACAAAATGCAGTCGTCACACTTGAGTTTGTTTGAAATTAAATTAAAAATATCAAAGAAGCTAACTTCGGCTCTGCCAAAGTTTGTATACCCTTGCAGCAAAATAATTGGTATAAATGTTTAACAAAATCAAAAAAAAAAAAAAAAAAAAGGAAAAAAAACACATATAAAAATTTTCACTTCTTCACCGAGCATTGAACCATCAAACACCGAAGCCCATCGTGCCAACGATCTCCACATACTACGCCACCGTCCTAATTCGATATATATGCAAACTCATTGCATCTCGCTCTGTCAATTTTGTTCTGTGCAACAAAACAACGCAAATGTTTCTGTCTCTCTCACACACCGCGTGGTGACGAATTTTTGCATATGTGTGTGTGTGCGTGATTGCTTGTAATTTGTTTTTGTTTCTTTGCTGCCAAAGAAAATTGCTTATTTTACTCGAGGTACCTCCACGTTTTAGTTAATAACTCCGGTGATAATTATCCGATCCGACTAATTTTTAAACTTGATCTGGATGATCAATTAAGGAACTTAACTTTTCATGTTTCAACCATGTAGCTTAAAATTTAAGCTCGAAAACGCATGGACAGACGGACGGACGGACAGACGGACATGTCTCAATCGACTCGGCTGTTGATGCTGATCAAGAATATATATACCTTATGTGGTCGGAAACGTATATTTCTATGCGTTACAAACATCTGACCAATTTTATAATACCCTCTGCAAGGGTATAATTAGCTTGATTGACTGTCATTAACCCCACTCCCAGATGTAGCTCTCCTTTTTGAACTTATTAGCTTTGGATTTTTGTTTTGTGTTTTTCTTTTTGACAATTTTGCACTGAATTTTGAACATGGTTGTTGTTGATGATAATGATGGCGCCTTACACAAAAATTTTCCATGATATAATTCTAAACAAATAAGTCTTTTCTCGTACTCCTCGTTCTCATTCACATTCCCCAATTCTCATTTGCTTTGTTTTGTAATGCACTTTTGATTTGTTTTTGTAAATTTCTGCTTTGGCTTATTGGTTATACGCCGCAGAGGCCAGATTCTGGGCCTCACCACCATGCAGCTGTGCTCGTGTTCATAGTTTTCCTTCCTTGATTCCAGCAACTTCTTCAGTCCAATGATGCCTGAGAGTGCCAAGAAGCCAATGGCCAGAGGCAGCAAACCGGCCATCTACAATTTTAATAGCATCAACAGTGGCATCAGACACTTCTTCTCCTTCTTCTTGCCGCGGGCTAACAAGATAGAAAGATATACAGATTGATTGTTAAGTTTCGTTTGATTGCAGTTTGGTACATCGTTACATTAGCAACTGGAGCACAAATAATTAATATGTGAACAGGATCGACAGCTGTTGTACCTTTATTTCGGTTATTACGCTAGGAATGTGTAGGTCTTTCTGTACATTTTCATTACGGATATACCAAGGTGCTCCCGTGATGGTTCTGAGAACCTTGAATTGTTTTCAATGTTGCTCTTGCTTGCGTTTCCCCATAGCGCAGAGCCATATGTCCAGATGGGTTTTAATACCGAGTTGTATAGAAGAACTTTGAATTCCAGACATAGGGGAGATCGTACGTTGATAAGCCAATGTAGTCCGGTTGCTTTAAGCTTAAGCTGCTTTTTCTTGGCTTCGATGTGCCTACGCCAAGTTAATCTTCTATCCAGGTGAACTCCAAGATACACAACATCGTCGGATTGGGGCACTGGCACATTGTTGAGCGTCAATGATGGGCAGTTTCTTCTATTGAGGGTAAACGTAACGTGCTTGCATTTCTGTTCATTTACACGGATGCGCCAATCTGCTAGCCACTTTTCAATTTCCTTTAAATGGGCTGCCAGTTGCTCAGCAGCTTTGATCGGACATTTGGAGCGGCAAAGGATAGCCGTGTCATCGGCAAAAGTAGATGTGATGAGTGCAGGGCTTGTTGGTATGTCCGCTGTGTACAAAATATAAAGTGTTGGACCCAACACGCTGCCTTGAGGTACACCTGCTTTTGTTTCGAAGTCATCAGAGGTGAAGCTATTACATCGTACGGCGAATTTTCTGTTGAATAGATAGGATTCCATTAGCTTAAGTGTACATTGTGGAAGCGTCGCTTTTATTTTATATACTAGGCCATCAAGCCAGACTCGGTCATAGGCTTGGGCGACATCGAAAAAAATTGCTGTGCAATATTCTTTTTCCTCGAATGCTGTGCGGATCTCTGAGGTGATACGGTTGACTTGCTCAATTGTGCCATGATTTTCACGGAAGCCAAACTAATGATGTGGGATTATATTTTGGTTTACCAGGATTGTATTTATACGGAGTTGTAGGACCTTTTCGAATAGTTTTGAAAGACTTGGCAATAAACTGATTGGTCTGTACGATGATGGCTGTGTTTTGTCCTTTTCGGGATCATTATGATTACTGATTTTTCCCAGCTTATGGGAAAGGGACCAGTTTTTACTATCGCGATGAAGAGTTTGCAGATGTGTCTCACAGCACAGATCGGGAGTTCTCGGATCATTTTTATACCCTTGCAAAAAGGGTATATTAATTTTGGTCAGAAGTTTGCAACGCATAGAAGGAAGCATCTGCGACTATATAAAGTATATATATTATTGATCAGCACGACGATCTGAGTTGATGTAGCCATGTCCGTCTGTCCGTCTGTCCGTCCGTCTGTCTGGATCAACAGCTTCCCCTCCGAAACCCTTAAAGCTACAGAGCTGAAATTTTGCACCTAGGCTTCTTTTTGCTGCAGGCATTGTATATCTCGGAATCATCCCGATCGAATGACTCCCATATAGCTCCCATAGGAACGATCGGTCGAGAATAGAGTTAAACCTCCATAAATTTGTTGTTTATGAGTTTGGTATACTTTAAAACATATCCACCAAGTTTAATTAGAATCGGTTGACTATATCATAAAGCTCCCATAGGAACGATCGTTCGAGAATAGAATTAAACTTTCATAACTTTGTTGTTTTTCAATTAAATATATCGAAATTTGTTGTAGTTGACTTTTGTGCGCATCTTCAGATATCCACTAAGTTTTATTAAAATCGGTTGACTATATCATATAGCTCCCATAGGGGAGATCGGTTAATAATACAGTCTTAAAGCAATAACTTGGTTATTTTAAAAGCTACCATGACGAAACGTGCTGTTTGTCAGTTAAGCATATCTAAAATTATCTGTATTAAGTTTAAGCAGAATTGGTGAACTATATATATAGTTCCCGTAGGATCGATAGGTTAAAATATCGATTTACATCAACAAAGTGGTTGTTTTCCAAGTGATTGTCACGGAATTCAGTTTTTAGAATTTTAATCGGTTGACTATTTTGGTCGAAAGTAGTGTTAACATTAATAACTTTGTTCTGTTAAATGATTGTAATCAAAAATTTTGGAATACATTTTAAAATCGAAGAACCATTCACATAACAATGATAATTATTAGTACAAACAAAAAAGTTTTACAATGCTTTTTTATGGTCAGCAGTGATTCTTTGTATGTATTGTAAACTTAATACAGATAATTTTAGATATGCTTAACTGACAAACAACATGTTTCGTCATGGTAGCTTTTAAAATAACCAAGTTATTGCTTTAAGACTGTATTATTAACCGATCTCCCTCATGAAAGCTATATGATATAGTCAACTGATTTTAATAAAACTTGGTGGATAATTTTAGAAATGCACAAAACTGACAACTACAACAAGTTTCGTCATGGTAGCTTTTAAAATAACCAAGTTATTGCTTTAAGACTGTATTATTAACCGATCTCCCTCATGGGAGCTATATGATATAGTCAACCGATTTTAATAAAACTTGGTGGATATGTGAAGAAGTGCACAAAACTCAACTACAACAAATTTCGAGATATTTAATTGAAAAACAACAAAGTTATGGAGGTTTAACTCTATTCTCGACCGATCGTTCCTATGGGAGCTATATGATATAGTCATTCGATCAGGATGATTCCGAGATATACAATGCCTGCAGCAAAAAGAAGCCTAGGTGCAAAATTTCAGCTCTGTAGCTTTAAGGGTTTTGGAGGAGAAGCTGTTGATCCAGACAGACAGACGGACGGACAGACGGACAGACGGACATGGCTACATCAACTCAGCTCGTCGTGCTGATCAATAATATATATACTTTATATAGTCGGAGATGCTTCCTTCTATGCGTTGCAAACTTCTGACCAAAATTAATATACCCTTTTTGCAAGGGTAGAAAAATGATACACGGTCCCTGTGGTGAAATGAATTCAAATTCACCATGTATAATAGACGGCAAATGCTCAAAACGATTTCCAAAGCAATTAATTGCTGAAACGATACACGGTAATGATGGATATCCATTATATCGTCGACGATCAGCACAAGATAATGGTAAAACAACTACTAATAAAATCAGAAACGAAGATTTTGAAGTTGATAATTCGCCAGCAAGTAAAAAAGGGGGCAGAGCAACGCTTGCCGTTCCAGCTAGTTTTATATATTTTTTATTTGGTGCCGCGCGGATTCGATCGCGGGTTTTTTGTGTTTGTACGGCAGATTTCTTGGAAATTTTTTGTTGCTGGAGAAAATTGATTATATTGACGATTTGTTTTATTGATTTGTAGCCGTAATAATTATCCCATTTGAGTCAAACTTGGTTTGGTATAAATTGGATTTATAATCCAAAAGAAAAAAAAAATTTTTAATTTGAACCCTATTATACCGATATTGGATATATCATATAGTAATCCGATCCGACCGATTTTCATACTACCTACACCTTTAAGAAAGCTAACTACCAAGTTTCAACTAAGTAGCTTAAAATTTATGTTCGAAAAGCTGCGAACAAACAGACAGACGGACAGACGGACAAACGGACATGTCTCAATCGACTCGGCTGTTGATACTGATCAAGAATATATATACTTTATGGGGTCGGAAACGTATATTTGTATGCGTTACAAACATCTGACCAATTTTATAATACAGAGGGTATTAAAAAATCAAAAAAAAGAAGAGAGGGAAACGAAGTTTCTTTCAATGCAATTTTTTTCATTTTTTTTTTATATTTTTTTGAAAACAATTTCGAAATACTCCGCCCAACAGAAAATAAAAAAGTAGCTTAAATGCTACCAAAATGCCAACAGTTACGTTCATCCGAATTGCAAAAACCAAACATTATTTAAATTGTAAAACTTCAGCCCATACATTGAACTATAAAAAATTCAAAATTAAATGAAAAAACCCCCGAAAAACCCACCAACAGTTAATAAAGAAAAAAAAAATAAAATACAAAATTCTATAACAGCAGCAACAGCGAACGCAACGCACGCACAATGCCTGGCAAAGGCAAAGCAAAGGTAACATTTTATGTCCGATTTGACAAATTTGGTCAGCTGGTCCAGTTTATATATAATAGGTGGCCAAGTAAGAAACGATATCTTTAATACAGCCTATAAACGTTTCGCGATTGCGGGGCGGAAGTGCGGGCAAAAATTGAAATAAACTGATCTGGACACACTAGACGCATGTCACACCAAATTTGGATGCTCTATCTTTATAGTCTCGAGATCAGGTGTTCAAAAAAAAAAGAGCAACGACATGTCTCAATCGACTCGGCTGTTGATGCTGATCAAGAATATATATACTTTATAGGGTCGGAAATGCTTAATTCTCCTGTTACATACATTTTGGCGACTTTAATATACCCTTTTACCCTATGGGTACAGGGTATAAAAAAATAAATTTTTTACAGACTATTTGGATAAAAAAAAAAAACAACACAGCGATCACAATTATTTTGGTTCAGATAAGTTTTATATAATAAAGTTATTTTGAAAATTTGAGCAAAATCGGTTAAGGAGTTTTTGACATATCTTGGCAGCAGTTTTAAGGAACCGAGTCTAGTAAAACGCGTTTTTAATGTTGTTGCCCGCAACCAGGCTCTATATAAACCTACTCAGGTTTACGGCTATTACTTAAACGTCTTTAGATTTTGAAAAATCCTTTTGATCAGGTATTTTAGACATTCTTAAATTAAAATAATTTTTTTTTGTGGACCCGAGACACTAGAAAATCTCTTAAAATGGTGAAGGAATTATAATAATTTTATGCAAGGTGGGCAACCAAATTTCGCCTGACGACAATATTTGCAACAAACAAGCATCCGGGCAGAGAAAAAGGGTCGGGATTGCGAAAACGAGCATAGGTCGTACATACATATATGTGCGAGTTTGTGGGCAGCGAGACGCACAAGTAAGTGCGGGTTGCACTTTTAACTGACGGACACACATTTTTGAGCTCGCGATCGCGACCTTTATTTACACGTGGTGTTGTTAATCCTTAGATCTTCAAGTCTTGGTATAGATAATTGGTATACTTCGTTGTAAGTTATGTTTGTGGCTTCGTACTTTACTCCATCGATGGTTACCGAACAACTGTTTATTGAAATTAAGGCTGACCCTTGGATTATTCTTGGTCGGCTACATGACGAGATTATTGTCATGTTTTTTGCGTTGGTTATTAGAATGTGTTGTTCTTATATCTGATAAACGTGTCCTCCTTCGCTGATGTCTCTGACATCACAAGTCGCTTTTTGATTCTCCAGTAGATCTTTCATGCAGTGATTGTTGAAGTTGTCTTCTGTTGCTGCGTTATCGCAAATAAATAGTTCATGGATTCGTGGACATTCTTGCTTAAAGTATCGTATATTGCCAGCTAGGTTATGAGTTTTGTAATTTGGTAAAACTAACATTTTCGTTATGTTAAATGGTAATGGGATAACATGAATAAATTCATAAACAGATGGTTCAAAAATGGGTACCTTTATCTTAAATATAACAATGTTTTCATCAATATAGGTTTCTAAATCTAATAACCTGATCTTATTGTTACATTTTGGTCTGTAATTATTTTTCTTATTATTAACAATTCTTTTTCGTCCAATATGAATTTTGGTATAGCATTTATTTTTCCAGTAATATACTCTCTGTAATATTATTTATATGGTTATACATTAGATTTATCTTAATTCTGGCGATATATTGCAATAAATAAATTTCGTAATGTTCTTGTGTTAAAGGTTTAAAAATATTATTTTTATAGTTTTTTATCAATAAATTTATGTTTTCTTGTTCATTATTAATGTGTTCTTGTATTTTATTAAATTCTTGTTTTATTTTTTCCTGATCATTAGCATCCCTGTTGCCCGTAGGTACTTTAATTAGGTTACCTAATCCGTTAACTAGACCTCTTTTCGATCTTTTTGTTGGAATCAGCGTTTCCAATCTAATTCTTACTTGGTGTAATTTTGCTTCGACTGCCTTAACTATTTCTCTTGAGAATGTTACTTGTGTAATTTGTGCCAAATTTAATTCACAGTTTTTTAGAATTTTTTGGAAATCGTTTAGATCTATTTTATGTATTAGATTTCTTAATGACTTAGTGACTTAATAATCTTATCATTACCCACTTTAATTTGAAGAGTTTTATCATTTTCGGTCAATGGTTGCACTTTCAGCATTTCTGCCTTAATTTGGGAGTACCTGTGAAGTATTTGACTTATTATTTTGTGTTCTTTTTTTGATTTTGGACTTATAAATTTTTTGATTTTTGTGTGTAATTAGTGTAATCCCTTTATCTTGCAGAACTTGATGTTTAGAGAAACGCGATGTCAACTTATTTCTCCTATTTTCTTTCCTGAATACTATTTCATCTAGTTTTAATGTTTTTGGGTTATTTCTGTTTTCGTTTGCTCTTTCTATCCTAATCTTTTTGGTATTTTCAATTTCTTGCCTGAGTTCTGGATAGATTATATTTTGGAAGCTTTCTACTTTTTGTAAGTATCCATGTTCATTATTGAATGTGATTGTCCTGTCAAAGATGTGAGGTCTGCCGTAAAATATTTCGTATGGGGTATGTTTCAGCGTTGAGTGAATAACGTTGTTATAAGTAATTAAAGTTTCTGTTAGTACGTCGTTTTGTTCGCACTCCAGTTTTTTAACTTTTCTTTTATTTAATATAATGCGATAGATTTCCGTTAGGGAAGAATGAAGTCTTTCGATGGGCGAATTACTAGACGAATTGTTCAAAAAATCTTTAAAAAGTCTACCGTAAAATGCTTCGCCTTAGTCGCGAACAATTTTTTGCGGAACACCAAAGGAGCATAGAAAATTTCTCATGGCTTTAATTATGCTTAATATGTCTCTAAAGATAATGTATATCCCATTGCGAATTTACTGAATTTGTCTATAATTGTCAGGATTGTGTAGCTGTTTATTATATAAAGGTCAATATGCAGAATTTGCATCGGTCCTGTGGGAGTTTCTGTTTCTTGAAAAACTAAGTTTTGTCGGTGTCTATCATATTTCAAGGCTTGACAGACATCGCATTCGTTAATTACTGAGGACACTTTGGATTTTAAATGGGGTGTGTAAAACATTCTTTTTAGATGAGTTACTGTATCGTCTATCCCTCTATGGTTACTATTTATGTGGTATTTCTTAATTTCTTGCTCAACATGGTTTGCATCTGTAATGTCATTCAACATTATTGTACATCGGATGATTTTATAGAGTTTTGTGGGAAGAAAGTATTCTGGAGGCTCTGAACTATTATGTCGAAAATATCGTTATTGGTATAAATTGCATATGTTCTTCCTGGTTTCAGAATTTTTTGTAATAGTTATGTAGTTTCCTCTTTATCGAAATAAGTTTTTGTAATTGTTTTCCTGATTTTGTTTTTGAATGGGGTTGTGGTTACGAGTTTTGACTTGTTGCCGGTTTGAAATATTAACTGAAGATTGTAGTCGTTTCTTGGTTTGTTTATTGTTACTATCGTATTATCTAGATTTACTACTTGGCTTCTGACATTTATTTCTGCTGGAATTCTACTGAGAGCATCAGCTACCACATTTTCAGAGCCCTTTGTGTATGTTATTTCTTAATCATACTAAAGTAACTGAAGTTTCCAACGGACTAGTTTGGAATTTGGTTCTTTTAAATTCATAAGCCTTGTTAGGGGCATATGGTCGGTGACTATTTTGAATCTTTAACCAAAGAGGTAGGGCCGGAAATATTTAGTTGCCCAGATGATGGCAACCATTTCTCTCTCAACTGTTGAATAGGCTAGCGAAACATACAGGTTTTTCGTTATTGGGTGTCCCTTGTGAAAGGACAGCTCTAATGGCGACGTTACTAGCGTAAGGCGTATAACTTGTTTAGAGAAATTTGGGAACTGTAAAATTGAGTCATTACAAAGGAGAGTTCTGCATGTTTCAAATGCAGAAATAAATTCTGTACTGACTTTAACGGTCTTTTTGCCTTTCAGTTGTTGTGTAAGTGGTTTGGTAATGGTAGCAAAATCTCTAATAAATTTTCGATAATAGCCCAAAAGACCAAGAAAGGATTTTATTTGCTTCCTAGTTTTAGGTAAAGGAAATTGTTTAATACCGTTGATCTTGTTAGGGTTTGGTTTGATTCCATTTTCTGTGACCACATGGCCTAGGTATTCTATTTCTTGAGGAAGTCTGATATTTGATTGTAATTTAAGATGTGCCTTGTCAATTTTTGAGAATACTGCCTCAAGGTCCCTACTGTGTTCTTGTAGTGAGGGGTGAACACAATGATGTCGTCCAAATAAATGAGACAACATTTACCGTTTAAATCGGCCAGAACATTGTCCATTATTCTTTGGAAAGTTGCTGGGGCATTAGTTAGCCCAAATGGCTGACAAATTTAAAGTGACCTTCCGTTGTGGAAAAGCGGTCTTATTAATATGTTTAGGCTCCATTTCGATTTGATGTGTGAGGACGCAAAATAATATTCCCACATTCCCACAACGACTGGATTTTGGACACGCATGTTCATGTTGTTTTATTTTCTTTATATCTGTTATCACCATTATTATCCTTAAACATTCAGATTATACAACATCTTAGGTTAATTCAAAATTGGCAGGTAACACTACTATTGTCATTAGGCTAATTCAAAGGTGGCGAGCGATATCCACAGTGTTAGGGATGTATCATTTTCAGTGATCGAATCAAGATGGAGTCATGAGTTAATTAGGTCACACTAAGTCGATTAACCGGAAATGTGCCGATAATGAGTCGATAGAAAAGCTCAAATAGGAGTAAGGAATGTGACCAGAGCGCAAGCGTGGCGTCACTTTTTTTGGCGAGCCCTCGAAGCGATCCGACGTGAGTACGGAAAAAAACAGAACGAGTGAAAGTGAAAAAAAGTTAGAAACGGTGAAGTGAACTGTAGTGTATTCACATGTTATAATTAAAACCATTTAGCACAGCTTGTAACACTCTGTTGCAAGCAATAAATAATTATAAATATATATATTCATATATAAGAACAATTGTATGTATGTACGCAAACTTGCATGCATACATTTCGTTCTGTATATATGTGTTTACATAATTGAACTGTGCTGGCAAGCCAGCCTAAATATGCTGAACTTGCATTTTGGTCTCACCAAGAATGAGTGACCAAACATGTGAGTACACTCTCTCTCTCTCTCTCCATATATACATTTTGTAGCTGCCAACAAGCAGCATAAGCATTATATAGATAAATTAAATCAATCTTAATAAAACCTACAAAGAGCACAGACGTGCCAACACAATAAATATTACAGTTTCATTTGGAATAAAACAACTCCTTTTTATATGGCGACCGTGACAGGACAATGTCACTGTTTAAACTATTAAACCTTGAACGTTTGCCAGGTCGAAGAATACCAGTATGACTTTTGGCTGGACAGAAATTCCACATAGTTCCATGTTGTCCCGGGATCGGATACAACAACAAACATAGTCGAAACTCTGCAAAAATGACTGTGGAAGAATAACAGGAAAACAATTTTTAAACAAACATCTACAACTTACAAGGACAACATACTAATTTCAAATGGAAGTGCATATTTTATTGTGCATATACTATTATATTATGTTGTATGGCCGACCGGCAAGAACTAACATTTGAAAGTGCTGCTCCTGTTGAGCAAAGGGATGCACCAACGCTAGAAGAGGCTCTAGTCGTGTATCCAAACGATGGACCACGTCCTCTCACAATAGCTGAGTACCGGGCTCGACAACATAAAGATAAATCGACCCAAAGAAGGAAGAAGCGGGGCGGAAAAAGAATCGCCCTCCTGCGCCAGAGAAGACTGGTGCAGGATATGCTAAAGACAGCAACCATCTCCGAGGAAGATCGACAACTCTACCAAGAGAGTTTAAAAACCATAGATGACCAACTTTGCCGTGGTGCAAAGTAACGCAAATCGGATTTCCGATTTTGCCTTTAATTTTAAAAAAATTTTACACTTTTCATTCATACATTTAAAAAAATTTTATTATGTTTATATAACTACTCATTTCACTCATATAATTTTAACTAAACCTCAAGCCGATGCGTGCAAACGCTGCTTGAAAACTACTAACAAAAACAAGTAGGCTATTACTAACACATGTGGTTGGAGTATACTATGTAAAAATTTAATGAAATGTAAACTTGAATTGTGAGCCAACCACATGCACTATCCCCCTTCTACTTTCCACGTCTCTGTCACTGCTACTAGCTGTTGAATGTACATTTATCTCATATATGCATTATAATTTACTTCATGGCATTATAATGAATCTTTTAATCAAGTAATTAACTCTTTGATCACTCGATCACTTTAAGTGGATATCACTAATTGATATCACACTCTTTTTTATATAAAAATATTTAATTTAATTTTTAATTACATTCTTTTAAAAAAAAAAAAATTTTTTTTTTTCTTCAAAAATATTAAATTCAATGAAATTTCAAAAAAAAAATTTTTCTTTATTTTTATTATGTATACGTTTTAGGTATGAGCGATTTTTATGTATGATTAGCGTCTCCTAACTTTTGATGGATAATTTTGAAAAGAAGGTAGAGTTTCGAAAAATTTTAAACACATTGATTACAGACGAAATATCGAATTTCTTCAAAGTAGCTTCCCTAAAACCCAAAATGGGTTTAATTGACACGAAAACAGTGGATTCCACTGCCAATGTGATCAAGTAGAGTGTGAGAGTAGAAGTAGAGACACAAGGTCTTACAACTGTTACGATCTTATTGATCGTAATAGAAACACTGATGAGTATCAACTTGCTAATTAAAATTTATAGAATGCACAATGGGTGCTTAAAGAAAAAATACACTAGCAGGGCAAATGATTTAGATAAGGTCTAAAAAAAAAAGGAGGAAGAATTTTGCTTTGGAATAATAATAAAAAAAAAGAGAAAAAAAAATGTCATTAGACGAATATTTTGCGAAAATTAGAGATAGGAACCCAAATATAGAAACTCATTTACTAGAGGTTTTTAAGAGTGAACAAAGTAGATCACCTCAACGCGCATTAGATCTGGCTACTATCAATATAACATACTTGGATATAACGGGAGAAAATTTCCCAATCCAAGGAAACAGTAGAGTAGCCATGTGCTTCATCCTTACAGTACCTAGCATATGCTGTTATACAAACGCAGCAGGTACTTTTTGCTTTTATCTAATGGATGAAGCACAACATTAAACAAAAAAAAAAAAATATATATAAGAACTTAGACAAGGAAGGTGTAATAAAATAGCACTACATAAATGTATGTCCACATATTTAAAGAATGACCGACTGGCAAGTGATTGTTGCACAAGCCAGAATTCTGAAAGAGTGTAGAGACAAATCTGAAAGAGTGTAGAGACAAATCTGTCTCAGCATTGGCAAAACACAATATTCAGTTCGCCAGAGAATCTGACCTAGATACAACGATAGTTCTCAACGAAGATAACGAAAATAACCGGAAGAACATAAATTTTACAATGGCGGAAAAAATAGCTGCCGTTAGGGAATATGTGAGACAAGTTATGACTTCAGTCCCTGAGTTTGATGGTCAATAGACCTCACTCACCCGTTTCGTTACGGCATTAAAGTTGATCGAACGAACTAAAGGAGACCAGGAGGATTTGGCCATTGAAGCCATAAAGTCCAAGATCACCGGCTCCATTGCCCACAAAGTCCAAAACGAGACTACAATAATGGGCATAATAGAAAAACTTAAATATAACGTTAGAGGTGAATCAACCGATGTTATAATTGCAAAACTTATGAATGCCCAACAAAAAGGGTAAAACAGCATCAGAGTATGCTATGGAGCTTGACAATTTGCGGAAGCAACTTGAAGCCGCTTTCATTGACCGTGGTTAAGATCCCGACAACGCTGAGGAATTCGCCACAAAAGAAGCTATGGAGGCGCTAATCCTCCAATGTCAATGTATATTGGAAGCTGGACACTTTAGTCATTTTAGTGATGCTATGGGTAAATATATCCGTCTCATGACCCAAACGACTGGGAGTCCCAGTACCATATTGTACCAGCGTGGAAGAAATAATAGAGGCAGGTATTACTCTAACTACCAACGTGGTAGAGGCAACAGCCAGGGTAACTACAATGCCGACTGTAAACCCAAAAATTACCGGTCAAACAGAGGACAGTCCCACAGCAGGGGCAAAATAATAATACTAATGCTAGAAGAAACATACCTGGCAGAAATATTCGCGTATCCCACAATGACACGGGAAACACGCAAATCCCTTTAGATACAGAAGAGTAAGCACAAAACATGTGCATACAATTAATTTTAATCTCAATATATTTGTTTCATTTTTTTAATGTCGAAACAAATAAAAAATTAACATTTTTAATCGACACTGGTGCAGATATTTCAATTCTCAAAGAAGATTCAGATGTTCTAAATGACATCGACACGAATCACAAAATTAACATTCAAGGCATTTTTAAACGAGCAATAAAGTCCAAAGGCCTAGCATCCTTAGAGATTCAAACCTCTAAATACATAATCCCACACGACTTTCACGTTGTACAGTCTGAATTTTCAATACCAAGTGATGGTATAATTGGCATTGATTTCATCAAAAGATTCAACTGCCAAATCGACTGCAAAGCGTCTGAAGACTGGTTAATACTGAGACCAGATAATTTAAAATTTCCTATTCCAATAACATACAATTCTGGTAACAGATCAATTTTTCTACCAGCAAGATCCCAAGTAGTCCGACAAATTAATCTCACCTTGAGTGAAGACGTTGTGTTGATTCCCAATCGGGAAGTTCAACCAGGTATTTTCGTTGCAAATACATTAGCAACAAATTGAAATACATTTGTCCGTTTGCTAAATACAACCTATTCTGACAAGATTAAAAAGATAAACACTTAAAAGTCAGAACCGTTTTCGAACTACAATGTAGTTCCAACTACTCCTTAAGCTAGGGAAAATATTGTAATGTCCCAGCTAACTAAAAATTTTCCGCTCCAATTTAAAAGAACAATTAACACAATTATGCACCAGATATAGTGATGTATTCGGACTTGAGACCTACCGAGCTAAATACTTTTCATGTCTTGACTTAATCTCAGGCTTCCACCAAATCGAACTTGAAGAAAGTTCAAGAAATATAACGTCATTTTCAACGAGCAACGGCTCATATCGCTTCACGCGATTACCATTTGGTCTAAAAATAGCGCCTAATTCATTTCAGATAATGATGACTATCGCATTCTCGGGACTAGATCCGTCCCAAGCATTCCTTTATATGGATGATTTAATAGTTATTGGTTGTTCCGAAAAGCACATGCTAAAAAATCTTAACGATGTCTTCAATACATGTCGGAAACACAACCTTAAATTACATCCAGAAAAATGTTCATTTTTTATGCGCGAAGTGACTTTTCTAGGTCATAAGTGCACAGATAAAGGAATTTTTCCTGACGACACAAAATATAATGTCATTAAGAATTATCCAGTCCCACATGATGCGGACAGCGCTAGATGGTTCGTTGCATTTTGCAACTATTATAGACGTTTTATTAAAAATTTCGCCGACTATTCCCGGCACATAACTCGATTATTTAAAAAGAATATTCCCTTTGAGTGGACAGTTGAATGCCAAAATGCATTCCAATATCTTAAAGAAAATTTAATGCGGCCAACTATATTACAATATCCTGATTTTAGCAAAGAATTTTGCATAATCACAGATGCAAGCAAACAAGCGTGTGGAGCGGTTTTAACTCAAAACCGAGATGGACTCCAACTTCCAATCGCTTATGCATCGCGTTCATTCACCAAAGGTGAAAGTAATAAGAGCACAACGGAACAAGAGCTAGCAGCCATTCATTGGGCCATTACACATTTTCGACCATATATTTATTGCAAACATTTTACAATAAAAACAGACCACAGACCATTGACATATTTATTTTCCATGGTAAATCGTAGCTCAAAATTGACTCGCATGCGGCTTGAACTGGAAGAATACGACTTCACAGTTGAGTATCTAAAGGGAAAAGACAATTTCGTGGCAGATGCCCTATCTCGGATAACAATAACCGAGTTAAAAGTTAAAAGATATTCAAAATAAAGTCCTGAAAGCTACTACCAGGCAACAATACAGACAAAATAAATTCTGCGCAGGAAAAGAAAAAGAGACTTTGCCAAGGCAAAGTACTCCAAATGCTTCTATGCCCAACGTTTACCAAGTTATAAATAATGACGAGGGACGA
The DNA here is from genome assembly GCA_018903575.1 of Drosophila saltans. Lineage (NCBI taxonomy): Eukaryota > Metazoa > Arthropoda > Insecta > Diptera > Drosophilidae > Drosophila > Drosophila saltans. The sequence goes on along the minus strand of JAEIGH010000136.1, from coordinate 86,321 downwards.
AAAGTAGTGGCCTTGCATATAACAAATAAATTGTGTTACTTGAAACACGGAAATAAAGTTATTGCAAGAATTGATATTGGCGACCTATATACTAATGAAAAACTTGACTTAGGTCAGTTCTTTCAAAGGCTTGAAAATCAAGAAGGTATACTAAAAATAAGCCATATCAAAATGGCACCGTGGGAAAAGATGTTTGAATTTATTGCAATAGATACTTTTAAAGAAATGGGCAATGATATATTGAAATCATTAAGAGTAGCGCTACTCAACCCGGTGACCATAATAAATAATGAAAAAGAAAAAGAAGCAATTTTGTCTGAAAATCATGATAATCCAATACAAGGAGGTCATAATGGCATAACAAAAACATTAATAAAAATAAAAATACACTACTATTGGAAAAATATGACGCGTCAAATAAAAGAGTACATACGTAGTTGTCCGAAATGCCAAAAGTCGAAAACGACTAAACATACCAAGACCCCATTAACAATAACAAAAACGCCTATGAGTGCCTTTGACAGAGTAATAGTGGATACTATAGGTCCACTACCGAAATCTGAAAATGGTAACGAGTACGCAGTAACACTAATATGCGACCTTACAAAGTATTTGGTAGCCATCCCTGTTCAAAATAAAAACGCTAATACCATTGCGAAAGCATTATTTGAATTTTTTATATTAAAGTACGGTCCAATGAAGACGTTCATTTCGGACATGGGCACTGAATATAAAAATTCAATAATAAGCGATCTGTGCAAATATCTCAAAATAGACAACATATCGTCTACTGCACATCACCACCAAACCGTGGGAACAGTGGAAAGAAGTCATAGAACTTTTAATGAATACATCCGTTCATATATATCAGTCGATAAAACTGACTGGGATATTTGGCTCCAACATTTTACATATTGTTTTAACACGAAACCCTCTATGGCACATGGTTTTTTTGTCCATATGAGCTAGTTTTCGGCAAACAAAGCAATTTGCCAAAACAATTTAATGCTATAAATAATATAAGTCCATTATATAATGTAGATGATTACTCTAGGGAAGCTAAGTTTAGATTAGAGCAAGCCTATAAAAGGGCAAGGCTTATGCTAGAAGAGCATAAAGTAAAGAAAATATTAAAGTATAGGATATATTTATAAACTATCACCTAATTTTTTCAAGCACTGGCAACTATTTTAGGCCTACGGCTTAGACGTAAACGATTCAGAACCCGGATCCTCGTTGTTCAGTTGACTAAATGACTGGGCACTTAGACAACTCATCTACCGAGGACGGCATCATAAGGTAAAGAATAAAGAACTATACGATAGAAAAATAAATAATTTTGAACTAGAAATAGGTGATAGGGTTCTTTTGAAAAATGAAACGGGCCATAAGCTAGAACATAAGTATCTAGGCCCATATAGAGTAGAATCAATAGAAGATAGGGATAATATTTTAATTAGAGATAAAAGAAATAAAGCACAAAGAGTGTATAAGGATAGGTTAAAAATTTATAAATAATTTAAAAAGGAAAATAAAATTTTTTTTTTTTATTAAAATCTAAAACGTATACATTCAAAAATAAATAAGAATAAGAAATAAGAGAAAGAAAATTATTTACATATATACAAATCTTATAAAAAAAAAAAGATAAGAACTTAAAAAAAAAAAAAAAAAAATATGCATGTATGTATATATGATAAATATATATTCGAATACAGACGTAATTTTTTTTCTTTTTTCAATAACTTCATTATATTACGTTATTCTTTAAAAAGGGGAGGTGTAGTGTATTCACATGTTATAATTAAAATCATTCAAGCACAGCTTAACTTAACTTAGCTTAATTTTATTTAGTATACAATATTTCATTTGTTTATTTTATTGCAGGTACATAAATAAACAAATTATTTGGTGCTCCCACCCTGGAACATGCCACGTATAATTGTCCGTGAGAAAAGCACGGCTCTTCTAAATTTACCCCACACACTTGAAGGGTTTGTCCTTGCGCTTTATTTATCGTCATTGCAAATGATAAACGCACTGGGAATTGAAGACGTTTCAATTCGAATGGCATGTCAGTTGATATCAATGGAATCCTTGGTTTTAATACAACTTCTCCTCTTTCTTTGCCAGTTAGAATTGTTGCTTCAATTAAATTAGGCATTAATTTTTTTATACAAAGTCTTGTTCCATTGCTAAGTTTTGGTGCATTGATATTTATTAATAGTATGATTGAGGAACCCACTTTCAATTTTAAAATATGTGGTGGCATACCGGGTAGCTCCAAAGAATTTAGAAATTCCATTTCTTATAATATTTGTAGCCCCAAAAGATGTCATTTGAAAGCACGAATTGTACTTTTGAATATTTTTCAAAAACTCCTTTGAAACTTGTGAATTGCCATAAATTAATGAGTGCAAAGGGTCTGGTGGAGGTTCTAATGCAGGCAATTTAACTTTTCCAGAAGCACAGCACATGGCAGGCGGTTCGTTCATAAATTTCAATGCTCTGCAATGCACACATTCTTTATTCATTTGTCCACTATTGGAATATATGCTATAATCAATTGTGCTGTCATAATTATAAGCCGCCAATTCCATGTTGTTGTCAACCGTGTTCGCATTACGTCTACGAAATTCTCTAACAACTGTGGCGTTTCGTGTTCGTCTACCAGTATTTGAACGTCTTGGAAGTGGCATTTTGAATGTACTTTTTTAAATTCTAATCTCACTTTTCTTATTGAACGCAAAAAATTGACATATAACACTGTACGTTAGAGGTTTACATTGTATTGAAATGAATTCTTTTTATTCATTCATTTTAAAATGCCTTAATTTACTTAATCAAAGTCACTTTTAATTAAATTCAAAACCAAAATTGTTCTCGAGTTTTAGCGAGACAAACAAACAGCAATTAATCTCTAAAATAATTTTCGATTTTGACATATAAGGTTGTCAAAAAAGTCTTGCGGTATTTTCACAAGCTTGTCTTTGCAAGCGCGTAGTTCTTGTTGTATTTGTCGCATCGGTTCACGCTAGACCGTTTTGGAAAGCTCTTTTCACGTGATAACACTGCTGTTTTATTAATTGTTGTTTGCTTTAAGTCGTTCGTGAGTTATAGCGTCGCAAACATGGAGCAAAATAAAGAGAAAATACGGCATATTTTACAGTACTACTACGATAAAGGCAAAAATGCATCACTTGCTGCTAAAAAAATTTGTGCAGTTTATGGACCCAATACAGTTTCCATTTCCACCGCACAACGATGGTTTCAACGTTTTCGTTCTGGTGTAGAGGTGATCGAAGATGCGCCACGGTCCGGGAGGCCTGTCGTCGATAATTGCGATAAAATCGCTGAAATGATCGAAAGAGACCGGCATAGCAGCAGCCGTAGCATCGGCCAAGAGCTGGGCATGAGTCACCAAACCGTTATAAACCATTTGAAGAAGCTTGGATTCACAAAGAAGCTCGGGTGCCACACGACTTGACGGAAAAAAACATTTTTGCCCGTATGGATGCATGCGAATCGCTTCTAAATCGCAACAAAATCGACCCGTTTTTGAAGCGGATAGTGACTGGCGATGAAAAATGGGTCACTTACGACAACGTGAAGCGCAAACGGTCGTAGTCGAAAAGCGGTGAAGCTGCCCAGACGGTGGCCAAGCCTGGATTGACGGCCAGGAAGGTTCTTCTGTGTGTTTGGTGGGATTGGCAGGGAATCATCTACTATGAGCTGCTCTCCTATGGCCAAACGCTCAATTCGGACCTGTACTGCCAACAACTGGACCGCTTGAATGCAGCACTCATGCAGAAGAGGCCATCTTTGATAAACAGAGGCCGAATTGTCTTCCACCAGGACAACGCCAGGCCACACACATCTTTGGTGACGCGTCAGAAGCTCCGGGAGCTCGGATGGGAGGTTCTTTTACATCCACCGTATAGTCCGGATCTCGCACCAAGTGATTACCACCTATTTCTGTCCATGGCGAACGAGCTTGGTAGTCGGAAGTTGTCCACAAGAGAGTCCTGTGAAAATTGGCTCTCCGAGTTTTTTGACAACAGGGAAGCGAGCTTCTATAAGAGATGCATTATGAAGTTGGCATCTCGTTGGGAACTCGTCATCCAACAAAACGGCGCATATTTGACTTAAATCGCATTATTATAACCAATTTTATGAACAATTGAAAATTCAATAAAAATACCGCAAGACTTTTTTGACAACCTTATATATATCAACGGTAACCTGATGAAAAAATCTGTTGAACTTTAAAGTCTGCATTTACCGTCATTTAGACAAAAATTAGCTTTCTTTTGGAAAAAAAAAACCTTCTTTGGGCCACAACGAACATTTACAAAAAAAAAATGGGCAAAATTGGTTGATTCCTGAATGACTTATTGAATTACAAAAAAACGGCTTACAATTTTATATATATAGATATCTATACATAGTATAAAGCAAAGTCGCTTCCTGCGTCTGTCTGTATGTATGTATGCTTAGATCTTTAAAATTACACAACGGATTTGGATGCGGTTATTTTTAATAGATAGAGTGATTCAAGAGGAAGGTTTTTGTGTACAATAACATGCTTAATAAATTAGAGAACCATTGAGAATTTCAAGATTTCTAATGCGAAGTCGTAAATAAACACATTTTTTAAATATTTTGAGAACCATAGTATTTAAGGTATTTAAGTTCAAAAAAGTATTTTTGGTTGTTGAGTTTATTATTTTGGTTTTGTACAGAAATAATAAAATCATGTCTGGAAGACGTCGCGACGTCTCGCCGGTTTGGCACGCTGATGCTCCCTCGATGGCGTAAAAAGCGGCCTGCTTTTCACGCTGTGTCGTCTCTGCTGCTGCTGTCCTGGGCCTATGGGCTCAGGCGGTACCGGTGCCGGTCATCGCACCAGAATTATTTTTGTTGTCCCCCAGCAGGTATATTCACAGAAGGGGCTCTCCAATGGCCCCGGGCAGTCTCTCGGGCACTTCTATCATCATCATATCATATTTAGTATCATATGTCGTGGGTATATTCTTCTGTTCTCAATAATTGACTTTAAAAAGTCAAGTTCAGATTGTAACTTCTGGGCAGTTGCCCATGGAGGAGGTGTCGGATTTGTATATAGCAGCCACTTTATGTGCGCTATTCTTTTATTAATTTTATTTTTTATTCCTCCTCTCCTTGCCATTTCACTCAACTCTACTCACTCAGATACATTTTTTTCCGTTTGGGATTTTATTCTTCCTTCTTTGTTTCCTCCTCTGCCTTTTTGTTATCCAGGATTAGTGCTTCAGTCTTTCCTCCAGTGCAGGTTTTTCCCGTCTTTTGTTCACATGAACACTGTCACGGTCGCCATGTATTATACGAAATGTCGGAGCACCAATATTTTATAAGTCCGTTTGAATAATAAGAGCTTCAGAGTTTTTGTGTTCACTTTAAAACATTCTTTATTTAATTCTTGATGTATTCTCTTCCCCATCTCTGCCAACATTCTCGTCTTCACAGCGCTATCCGGCTGGCCAAGGAGCCGCCGCCTCCTATCTACCAATTACTGGTAGAGCGCGCTCCTTGACCTGCACGTGTGGCAGGCAAGCCCTCTTCTTGTATTCATATATAAGAACAATTGTATGTATGTACGCAAACTTGCATGCATACATTTCGTTCTGTATATATGTGTTTACATAAATGAACTGTGCTGGCAAGCCAGCCTAAATATGCTGAGCTTGCATTTTGGTCTCACCAAGAATGAGTGACCAAACATGTGAGTACACTCTCTCTCTCTTTCTCTCTCCATATATACATACATACATTTTGTAGCTGCCAACAAGCAGCATAAGCATTATATACATAAATTAAATCAATCTTAATAAAACCTACAAAGAGCACAGACGTGCCAACACAAGAAATATTATAGTTTCATTTGGAATAAAACAACTCCTTTTTATAGAACATTAAAAATGGAAAAGGACAAGTGGACAGAGACAAAGTGAAGTGTAAAGGTGAAACGAAAGAAATCCACGTATCAGATTCTAAGTAAGCATTGGAAAAAATTTATTTGTGGGTTAGACCTGGTGCAGTCCGGTCGCCATTTTGTTTAGAGATCATAGTCTTAATGAAAAGATTTATTTAAAAAGAAAAAAATTTAAAAGTAATAAAGAATAAAAATAAATCTAAAGAAGTGGAATAAAATTAAAAGACATCAAAGAGTTCAATTCATTTGCATGTGGTAGTGTTGGTTTACCCCTTCTCCTCCTCCCTCTACCCACTAACCCCTCACTAGTAGAGGACAATCCTTCCTGCTACTCTGCGACTCTCCCTACTGATCTCCCCTCCCCTTTTCTAACTCGTAGTTTGAATCCCAGGTGATCTAACCCGTGCGAGGACCACACTCCCGCCAAGTTTCGAAACATCTGAGATTTCCTACCCTAGTAGGTGCCCACGGTGAAGTATTGTCTCCACATGCCTAGTAGCGTCCCACTAACCCCCGGTACTAGGTGTGGAGTTGCCCACCAGTTACCCAGTCTCAGCGACGGCTGTACGCTCGGGACGCGTAGGCGTGAACCCTGGGATACCCGTGACCTAGAAGGGTCAAGGTTTCTGTTAGGGATTAGCCAAAATTAACCCGACTGACCACGCCCCGTCAATCGAGGGTCTCGGCAAATACAAATTTCGTGTATTGTGGACCCAAGAGCCTGAGAGTTGTACCCCGGCCTTAGAAGGTTCTTTAAAAATGGTGCCCGAGGAGGGACCCGAAATTTTCGACGGGTGAAAAGGTAAAACGAGAAAAGTACAAAAGATAATCTAGAAAACAGAGGTGTAGAAAAGGGGGTAAATTCTGATATGAGAAATTTACTCTGTAGAAAAATTTGATTTGTAGAAAAAAAAGCTGCGAAAGTTATTTGTAAATACAAATAGCAATACTTAGTAAATAACTAAATTTACTAGTAATGCCAACGTGTAAAGAGATTAACTCAGGCCCTTCTTCCCTAGACTCTCGCCAGCAGAAGCTACAAGAACAAATTCTTCAGCAACAAAACGAGCGTCGGCTATCTATACAACGCAACAATGCGTTCACCCTCAAATTCGCTGACACATGAAGTGTTAATTTTAATTTTTGTTACCTCAACAAAAACTGCCCAACCAGTGACGGTGAATCCAAAGTCACCTGTTCAGACTGGTATGGACAGATACATTAATATAAAAAAGTGAAAGCTTAGCCCTAGATTCCAAATATTGGCAAATCAGCCGGAATCCCAAGAAGGAGTTTCCCAAACCATTCTATATCCGTGGTGCAAACTGCACTTCTTTGGTGCCAAAACTGGTAGCGCTAGTTGGTCAAAACAACTTTTATGTGACACCACTCAACAGGGGTAACATAAAAGAGACCAAAGTGCAAGCCAAAAGTGAAGAATTCTATCGTACTATTGAAAAGTACTTTAGAAAGGAAAGTGTGAATTTCTATACATTCCAGCTAAAGAGTGCCAAAGGCCTTCAAGCGGTTATCAAAGGCATGGAACCAACGGTTCCGACTCAGGAAATAGTTGAAGCATTGGAAGAGAAGGTTTTTGAAGTCCGTCTCAAATATACCGAACAGAAAGAAAGTGCCGCAACCTCTATTACCAAACCTTAAACCTAACACAGTGCACCCTATATACAATATTCAACTTCTGCTGCATCGCAGAATTACTGTCGAAGAGCCGCATAAGAGGACACACCCAGTACAATGCACTAATTGCCAGGAGTTTGGGAACACAAAGTCCTTCTGCAGCCTTCGCACAGTTTGCGTTGGCTGTGAACAAACTCAAAAAGATTGTATCTGCACCAATGACAAATCAAATACAAACACAAGGAAGTGCGGCGATTGTGATGGTAATCACACAGCGAACTACAGAGGATGCCCTGTTTATAAAGAACTCAAGGCCCCCCTCAACGCGAAGAAATCAACGGCTCGTATCCAGGGCTCGGCAATTAATCCCCTTTAAAACAACACCGGGAAAATTTTTCTCAAGAGCTGTAAGATCATCAGCGACTCTAATAACAACTACTCCGGGAGTAACTTTTGCAAGCGTGCTACGCAATGGAAATGCACAACCCACTCAAATAGTAGATCCCGCCACCATACAATCTAACGCAGCCCCAAGTCCATCCGTACTTGGCCAGAACCCCAACGGGATCAAAACATTGTTAATCTCGCTCAACCAAAACATGACAAATTTCATGACGTTCATGCAAAATTGCATGCAGGAACTGATGCGGAATCAGAACTTGCTTATTCAAAAGCTTATGGACAGTAACAAATAATGTCAGCACTACATATAGGCCTCTGGAATGTAAACGGCATTTCCAAGCACAAACAAGAATTGTCACTGTTTCTGGACTCAAATGATATTGATATTATGCTGTTATCGGAAACACACCTAACAAACAAAAACAACTTTCAAATACCCAAATATGCATTCTACGCAACAAATCACCCAGACGGCAAGGCTCACGGAGGAACTGGTATCCTAATCAAAAACCGGATTAAACACTGTCTACACAATGGATTTGCCAAACAATACCTACAAGCAACTTCAATAAGTTTCCAAACCACTTTCGACAGCACAACCGTGGCTGCACTTTACTGTCCACCACGAATCTCAATCTCGGAAAAAGAGTTTACTGATTTCTTCATTACACTCGGAGTACGATTTATTGCTGCAGGAGACTACAACGCCAAGCACCCTCATTGGGGATCCCTCCTGGTAAATCCAAAAGGAAAACAGCTTGTTTGTAGCGGGGCGAAGCTTCTAATCTGAGAGCCCAGACTTATTACCCAAGTGTTGAAGGAAATTAAAACGCGCGTTAACTCGATTGAACACAGGCCAGATTTATTGTAAAACAATACACGGACCGGGCCACAAGGCGTTATCGGATATAAGTGGTTTTGAGTAACACTAAGAGGCCAAGAGAAATCTTGGATACGTAGGAAATACACCGGGGATGAAAAACTCAACTTCACAAGATGGAGTTTTCCATAGAACTAATAATTATACTAGTGTGCCCGTTCGGGGATAGTTGCAAAAAGCCCTCTTCATTCCCCTGCTGGTCACCCTTTCTGCAGTGAACATACCGCCCCCCTTGCAACAAGTTGAAATAGCCCGGGTGGACTGGTAAGGATGGGGAGCAGCAACGTTCTAAAGCATCGAACTAAAGGAGTTCCGCCCGAACTGGACACATATCTGGATAGGATGACCTCAGGATAGAGGTATGTCTCGTGGGCGCTCGGGGTAAGCATTTGGAGTTGGACTAGCCGCACATCGTCGTGCTACGGATGCCGTAGGATGGATTTACTTCTACACAATCCTGTGGAGTGCTCGTGGGAGAGGCAGTTAGGACAGTATTTGTGCTCTAATACTGCCTGTAGTCGCCTTGTCGAGCAGAGATTAAGGAACTGCCGACATTTGCAGAGCGCATGAACTCCTCCGCAGACCTTGCATAGGTAGGAGTTGTCTCGATGAAGTCCACCGCTTCCTTCGAGGCTGGGACGAGCGGTTTTTGGAGACGCGGAAATTTGAGCTGCAGACGTGGACCCAGTGGTCGGCTCAACTGTGGGACCACACAGAATCCACCCGAATGTCGTCTCCAGAGCAAGGAGGGACATCTGCGGGTCCCTTTTCGATGCGCTTTCCTAAAATGCGGGGGAGAAGATCCACACCGATTATTAAGTCTACTGGAGAACTTTCGTGGAAATGTGGATCTGCCAAAGGTAGACGCGGATTGCTCTCCTTTATCTTTATGGGAACCGGGCAGGACGGAATCGCGCTAGGAAGGTTGTGCAAGACGAACGCATGCGCTTCCACGTGCTTGGAAGGATCTCTAGGAGAAGAGATTTTTAGTTCGCACACTTTGTGAGCGTTGGTGGCAACAGAACTGGAGATGCCACTGATTTCAGCATCAGTGAAACGGAACCGGGGTCTCACCAGATTGAACATTCTCTTGGATAGGAATGTTCCTTCAGATCCGGTGTCTATCAAGGCGCGTGCTTGGAATTCGGCACCTTGATGTCGTATAATTACCATGGCCGTACCCAGCAAACCTCTACGAGGCGTGGATATTCGGAACTTCTGGAGGCGAAGGCTTGAATTTGGGCGCTCAACTGACTCTGCAGGGAGAGCATTTGTTTGTTATCGCCGAGGATTTATTTTTGGTGGCTGCACACTGGAAGTCGTCACTGTGGAATTGTTAATGCGATGCAAGAGTGTGTGGTGCCGCTCCTGGCAAATGCGGCAAGAATGAAGACTGGGACACTCTCGCAATTGATGGCCACGTGCGAAGCAATTAAGACATAAATTCAGATGTTTAATTGCCGCCACTCGTTCTTGCACGGGCATATCTGTGAATTTTGGACAGACGCGGATCGGATGTTCCTCTCTGCCACACAATTGGCAGGAGACCTTATTGACAGTGACGGTAGTGGTCAAAGACTGGAATCTAGTCGGAGGCCCAGATTTGCGGACGGCTGCTGGGATTACTTGTAGCGCAGGAGTGGGCTTTCGACCTTCCAACATTTCTAGAACGCGATACCGATTTATTAGAAAGTTGTTCAGGTCGGACCAGGATGAGAGGTCAGCAGATAGCCAGCATGGACGTGCTGTTCTCGTACTTCGGGGGCGTTCTGGGACGCGTTGGATTTGTTCTCCTAAGGTGCTACCGCACCGTACGTACACCATATATACGTATGCATATTTGGATTGCACCGTCACCAAATTGGTCTTGCTTTCTTCGCTCGCGTCAGCCGTAAGGGCTCTGGTACATGATAAGTAGTCGGATTCGACTCTGCTCCACAGGACCTTTGTCTGCTCCAAGTGCATTTTCATCGAACCTCGAGGGAGCCCATTGTGTTGACCTCGAAATCGGTCAGACCGTCACAAGCGGCGATAAAGTGGTCCACGGACATGTCAGCTGCTTCGGACAGTCGCTGGGACTCGGATCGGGTTATTGTTTTTGAGGCGGGAGCGGAAACCGTGACGCGTGGTATTAATTGGGAGCTAGAGTCGGAGTGCGCGGGCGAGGGAATGAGACTGCAGACGGATGCTCTTTTGGGCGTAGTGCCGGAAAGGCCTGGTGAAGATTGAGCGTTGGAAGAACTCTTGACGGTGTCGGTATTGGGGGATACCTTGGAATTAGATAGCGGCGTGGATGGCGAGGTGGATCGACGCGGCACTGCTAGACGATCGGTTTTGTGGCTGCGTTTAGCAGGATTTGTGGGCATAGCTGAATTGGACTAGATCGAGTCACGAAGGATATCGTGTTGGTCAACAAATTTTACCATAGTGGACTGTATGATATCGGATTTGGAAACCGAACGGATGCGTCGGCAAATCGATGAGTGGAAAAAACAATAAATAAAAATATATATTTTGAAGATGAAATCCCAGAAAAATGAGAACAAATAATTTTTAAATGTTATTTGTATGGCGACTGTAGTTTATGTGGTCCAGTGGAAACGGACCAAAACCATTAAACGAAAAGCCGCTAAGATTTGTCCGTGGCTGGAATGCTCTGTGCTTTACATTGCACGATGTTTTATTAGTTTTTAAAATTTGGAAAAATTAATTATAAAAATAAAAAACCGGAATATTTTGAATCGATTTCGCTGGAAATACGAAACGGGAAAGGGCGCAAACTTTTTGTGGAAATTTGTCAACAAAATTAAATTTTATTGACGGAAATTATTAGTCACACACTAGAAATATATGTTTCCGACCCCATAAAGTATATATATTCTTGATCAGCATCAATAGCCGAGTCGATTGAGACATGTCCGTTTGTCCGTCTGTCTGATTGTTCACAGCTTTTCGAACTTAAATTTTAAGCTACATAGTTGAAACTTGGTAGTTAGCTTTCTTAAAGGTGTAGCTAGACAAAGTATGAAAATCGGTCGGATCGGATTACTATATGATTTATCCAATATCGGAATAATAGGGTTCCAATTAAAAATTTTTTATTTTTCTTTTGGAATATAAATCTAATTTGTACCAAAACACTACCCACCAAGTTTGGTTACAAATCAATAAAACAAATCATCCATATAAGCTATTTACTCCAGCAACAAAAAATTTCAAAGAAATCTGCCGTACCAACACAAGAGTCCCGAGTTCGAATCCGCGCGGCACCAAATAAGAAATATATAAAATTATTGTTTTTTTGTTTTTGCATTTAAATTTAAATTGTATCCAAACACTATACACCAAGTTTGAACTAAATCGGATAATTATTAAGGTTACAAATCAATAATCATATTTAATAGAAATTAAATGTATTTTAATTCTCATACATACATATGCAAAAAATCAACCACCACGCTGTTTGTGAAAGAGACAGAAATAGTTTAGTTGTGTTCTTACACAGAACGAAATTGAAAGAGCGAGATGCAATAAGTTTGCTGTATATGTCGAATTAGCTTACGTTAGCAAAGTAATGACGGTGTTTGATGGTTCAATGCTCGGTGAAGAAGTGAAAATTTTTAGGTGTGTTTTTTCTTCTTTTTTGTTTTTTTTGATTTTGTTAAACATTTATACCAATTATTTTGCTGCAAGGGTATACTAACTTCGGCAGAGCCGAAGTTAGCTTCTTTGATATTTTTTTTTTTAAATATTTATTCTGAATTTTATTTATTTTCACTTTAGAAAGTTTATTTTTATTTTATTTATTGCTGGAGAAGGAACTATAGTGACGGTGATCGAAGTCGTGATTTGTGATCGTCACGGGCCGCCACTAATAGGCATCAGCTGTGCTGCCAATTGGTGGTTTGTTTACATTGGAAATTTTGACTCTTTAATTAATTTTTACGCGTTTTCCGGAGAAATTAAAGTGCAAAGGAAGTGCGAATGCTGCAAATTCGGAAAGATCTCGGAAAAATAAATGCCGAAATGTTGAATTATACCGATATATGCAACTGCCGGCACACCGATTTTGTATGGATGGATACACCTACGTACATATGTATGTATGTGTGCATGTAAGTGTGGGCGCACTTTCAAGTTAATTCTTTTTCTTGATGTTTTTTTTGGAACGACGCAGCATTGGTCGGAATTATGGCCAAGTCATTTACTGGTAAGTTTGTTGGTGATCTTGGGCCAAACACGAAAACTAAAGCACCTTTTAATTTCAGCTTGCACTTGTAGTGTGTAGTTGGTACGCGAATGGAAAAAAATCAGAGTCAAAATGTGATGAAATGGGCAAAAATGCTAGGATTAGCTACGTGATCAGGATAGATGAAGAAAATACAATTGAATTTTCACACAATTTAGAGTGAGAAGTCGCCATGGAAAGTGCGGAAAACTTTTCACTACAAGTATGTATGTATGTGTATGCATTGGAAAATAAATGGAATGGCAATAAGAATGTTTCTACTTATCAGATTCTCCACCGATGCGAAGCTGGGGCGTGTGGAATGATATCCGGCTCGAAGGACCAATGTTTGTAGCGGGGCGAAGCTTCTAATCTGAGAGCCCAGACTTATTACCCAAGTGTTGAAGGAAATTAAAACGCGCGTTAACTCGATCGAACACAGGCCAGATTTATTGTAAAACAATACACGGACCGGGTCACAATGTTAATATAAGGCGGTTTCTGATATAAGTGGTTTTGTGTAACACTAAGAGGCCAAGAGAAATCTCGGATGCGTAGGAAATACACCGGGGATGAAAAACTCAACTTCACAAGATGGAGTTTCCCATAGAACTTAGCTTAGTAATTATACTAGTGTGCCCGTTCGGGGATAGTTGCAAAAAGCCCTCTTCATTCCCCTGCTGGTCACCCTTTCTGACGTGAACACAGCTGTATAACACAATCATCAATCCAGCAAACAAAATGGGCTTTGCCTCACCGAAAAGCCCACGTACTGGCCAGCAGATCCACGCAAGCTCCCAGATCTAATAGACTTCGCAGTCACCAGGGAAATTACGCACAACTTAATAAGGGCAGAGTCACTAGCAGAATTGTCATCAGACCACTCGCCAGTAATTTTCACTGTATTAACATATCCTCAAGTAACAGAGCACCCACTCGGACTAGCAAATTATAAAACAAACTGGCTCACATTTAAGAAATATATAACCACCCATATCGAGCTAAATCCCAAACTGGACGACGAAGAAGACATCGAGTTTTGCACCTCTGCATTAGAGTCGATGCTCATTGAAGCAGCTGATATCTCCACCCCAAACATTGGCCACACCCAGGAAAAACACAAGTCTAACAACCGACTAATTGAACTTCTTGTAACAGAGAAAAGACGACTCAGGCGAGAATGGCAAATGTCTCGATCACCGGCAGCAAAATATCGCCTAAAGGCAGCTTCCCGAACCTTAGCACTTAGACAAGGAGATGCAATAGCACAGCGGCAATACATCGAGAAGCTTTCCCCCACCAGCACCAAATATCCGCTGTGGAAAGCTCACCCAACCATAACTGCCCCAACCAAGATAATTTCACCTATACGATGCCCAACTGCCAAGTGGGCCCGTTCAGACGAAGAAAGAGCACTCACCTTTGCAGCTCATCTAAAAACGGTCTTTCTGCCAAACCCGTCAACAAACTCAACCCCTCTAAGCACCACAATGGAAACCGAGCCACCAAAATTCCAAGCGGAGGAAATTTCTGAAACTATTAAAAAATATCTTAACCCAAGAAAGTCGCCCGGCCATGACAAAATAACCCCAAAAAAGATCCGAGAACTCCCAAACTGTGCCGTGCGACACATCTGCAAACTGTTTAACGCGACACTATAAACTGGTCACTTTCCCATAAGCTGGAAAAAATCAGTAATCATAATGATCGCTCAACCCGGAAAGGACAAAACACAGCCTCATCGTACAGACCCATCAGTTTATTGCCAAGTCTTTCAAAACTATTTGAAAAGGTCCTACAACTCCGTATAAATACAATCTTGTTAAACCAAAATATAATCCCACTTCATCAGTTTGGCTTCCGTGAAAAGCATGGCACAATTGAACAAGTCAACCATATCACCTCAGAGATCCGCACAGCATTCGAGCAAAAAGAATATTGCACAGCAATTTTTCTCGATGTCGCCCAAGCCTTTGACCGAGTCTAGCTTGATGGCCCAATTTATAAAATAAAAGCGACGCTTCCACAATATACACACAAGCTAATAGAATCTTATCTATTCAACAGAAAATTTGCTGTACGATGTAATAGCTTCACCTCTGATGACTTCGAAACAAAAGCAGGTGTACCTCAAGGCAGTGGGCTGGGTCCAACTCTGTATCTTTTGTACAATGCGGACATACCAACAAGCCCTGCACTCATCACATCTACTTTTGCCGATGACACGGCTATCCTTTGCCGCTCCAAATGTCCGATCAAAGCTGCTGAGCAACTGGCATCCCATTTAAAGGAAATTGAAAAGTGGCTAGCAGATTGGAGCATCCGTGTAAATGAACAGAAATGCAAGCACGTTACGTTTACCCTCAATAGAAGAAACTGCCCATTATTGAGGCTCAACAACGTGCCAGTGCCTCAATCCAACGATGTTGTATATCTTGGAGTTCACCTGGATAGAAGATTACCTTGGCGTAGGCACATCTAAGCCAAGAAAAAGCAGCTAAAGCTTAAAGCATCCGGGCTACATTGGCTTATCAACGCACCATCTCCCCTGTGTATGGAATTCAAAGTTCTTCTATACAACTCTGTATTAAAACCCATCTGGACAAATGGCTCTGCACTATGGGGAAACGCAAGCAAGAGCAACATTGAAACCATAGAAAGGGCTCAATCCAAGGTTCTCAGAACCATCACGGTAGCACCTTGGAATATCCGAAATGAAAATGTACAGAAAGACCTACACATTCCTAGCGTAATAACCGAAATAGAGGTACAACAGCTTAAGTACACCGCTTAACTGCAGGCACACCCGAATACCCTGGCCAAATGAGTACGAGTACGTGAAAGTACTCGTCTTCAACGAAACGACCTCCCAACTCTCTAGTAATTAATCATAGATAATCATAGCCATAGATCAATGTAGCATCTTTCAGATGTTAGGTTATGTGTTAGATTAAGAGAAACCTAGATAATTGTTGTTAGTCTTATAAGCCTATATAAGAGATCCAACAAACAAATAAAACGTTAAAAAAAAAAAATTTAATAACCTCAACCTGAAAGAATCAGATGAAAACGAAAAGCGTGTAACCGAATAACCTTTACCTAAATAGATAAAGCTTAATTAACACGTGAAACCAAATAACCAATAACGAAAATTTTTTCGTGAACACATGTGACTACGGAAAAAAACGAGAAAAGAAAGTGAAACCAAAAATTAAATAAAACCATAAAAAAAAAACCATGTGCCATCCAAATCAAATTAAAAGAAAAATCTGACAAAGAGAAACACAAAAGGAAGTTAAAATACAGCCAGTGAGAAAACTATAAGAAAGTAAAGAATAATAAAGTGATCCACGACCAACAAACAGACGAAAGTAAAGTGATCAACGAAAATAAAAGTGAGTGCAGATCAAGTGCAAAGCACTAGAAATCAACAGAAAAAGGAAATCCCAAAAACAAGAAGTAAAGCAGAGAAACGCAAAAAGTGAAGAAAAAAAAAGGAAAGAGCATATAACCAACGTGATAAACAAGAAATCGACTTACAGGTCAGAACGATGGCATCTAAAGAAGAGTCTGTTACGATGGGAATGGCGGTGAGTACGAAACCATTGTAAAAATTAAAAACCCGTCTGTCTGAACTTGAGTCCTACTATACAAAGTCGGCGCCAAAAATAAGAATACAATTTGATCCGAGGAGAGGAACCGAAGCAACGGGTTCCCTGGAAGTGCCTCACGAGGGGTTACAGGTCAGAACGATGGCATCTAAAGAAGAGTCTGTTACGATCCTACATGGGGATGGCGGTGAGTACGAAACCATTGTAAAAATTAAAAACCCGTCTGTCTGAACTTGAGTCCTACTATACAAAGTCGGCGCCAAAAATAAGAATACAATTTGATCCGAGGAGAGGAACCGAAGCGACGGGTTCCCTGGAAGTGCCTCACGAGGGGTTAAAGTTTTTAACGCCAGAATGGGATGGCCGATTCAATACCCGTCCCGCAGGAATCACCCCCTTTCATCCCGCAAGTCCATGGCAAACTCAGAGTCTACCACCAGTCTCCCCGATCGAGTGCGTAAGTGGGGATTACGTTTCGACGTTCATCAAGGAACTGCTCGAAAAGGTCGAGACCTATGGCCTTGACAAGGAGCGGATACCACGCGCAATGACGGAGGTATTCACTGGTAGAGCGGCGCGATGGTTTCGCACGAGTGGATTGCATAACGCTGCATGGGGCGTTTTTAGGAAAGAATTTTTAAGCTTTTTCCCGACCCCTAATTATTTCGAAAGGTTAGAGGACCAAATCCGGGAACGCACTCAGCAAGAAGGAGAGTCGTTCAAGGATTATGTGATCGAGCTGCGAAACCTCATGCATCACGCAGGTTACGACAGTACTCAGGAGTTGAAAACACAGCCCCGGAATATCGTCTCTACGTCCGGACACTAAACGAGCTCATTGAGATGGCAACGGAGTACGAGAATGTTAAGCGACAGGGCCTAGCCCGCGCCATAACCCCTTCAGGGATTCCGCCCCTAGAAGAGAACCCATATTACCTCAATCAAGGAGTAACGAAACCAGCGTTGATCCGCGGCTATTAGACGTACGTCGCGCATGCAGGCGATGCGGACGGATAGGCCACATAAGTCGAGAAGGCAATGTGCGCGTCTCGTTCTGTTGGGAATGTGGCCTAAGAGGAGTGACGTCATTCGAATGTTGTCGACGTAATGCAGCGGAAAACGAATTGGTCCTTCCCCAGACCGGCCCAGGGAAACGACTCACCAGTCAGCGCCCAGACAATAGATACAGATCTTCGAGAGGTCGGAGGCAGGATAATTGCCCGTGTTGGTTGACGGCTGCGCCCGATGCGGAGCCCCAAACTGCACTTGGTTATAGTGCGGTCTTCGATTGTGTCCAATCGAGTCGGCTTTGAGGTTCCTAGCCGATGGTGAGGAGAGAGATTGCCTTCCCAAATGAAATGGTGCACAAAACTTTAAATATGTATATGTATATATATTTAAGTGCAAAATTCGAAGTCGAGAAACACAGATGGTGCATCCGACTTATTTGGCTGACGTTCACAGACTTCAACAGGTACTTAGCAACAGCGTTGTTACTAAGCTAAATTTTTAATAAAGTTCAAAATATTCCATGGAACGAAAAGAGCGTTTTAAAAATAACAGGAACTAAAGCTATGTACATTGAATTTCTATCGGTCTGCTTATTTCCAAGTTCTCTCTTTGCGATTCTCTTCGTTGACTGCTACGTCTGCACTCCAAACAATCCCGGATACAACTAGCCGACCTCATAACGACGGCCACTCTGACCACGGGGGCCACGAGAACATTTGGATATCGCACTACCGTGTCGCTAGCCAACGGATCAAAAATGGAGATTACACGTTTATTTAGAATCACAGTACAGCTGGCCGGAAAGAGAGTGGTAATGCCATTCTTAGTAATGTCCACCATGCTGGACCCAGTCATACTAGGGATGGATTTCCTTCGGGCAATGGAAACACGCTTACAGATCGGTACCGCCTCATTGATGTTGCGAACCCCAGCGACAGACGGGCTGTGACCGGCTACGACCCCCACCACTAATTCCCCTGACGTCAGAGTCACTGGAACACCGAGGGTCACGTCCCCACAGAGCGCTCGAACAAGTCCCACACGCACATGGCAACGTATACGGATACGGATACCAAGGCCGATGTAAGAACAGCTAATGAAAGATTGGAACGAGATACACCACGGCGACGAGAAGGTGACGGAGAACATGGACCCTCACCAAAGGTGGTGCGAAGGATGGAAGCCCTCAACCAAATCGAGGCGGAAATGGATAGTGAGACGGAAGAGACGGAGGACGTGAGTCCTGAGCAGGTCCCTTTAGTTTCCCAAATCCAACATATCCTCGACACCGAGTTGGCGAAATTCGATGGGATGACGGGAGGGACCCACATAGCTGAACACAGCATCACCTTGAATAAGGCGATGAAGCAGCGGTACTACCCGAAGAACCCCGTAATGCAGGAAATTATGGATGCTCAAGTGGAGGAATTGCTACGCGAAGGAGGAGTCCAAATGTTTCCACTATTGTATTGGTAAAGAAGAAGAACGGCAAATGGCGGATGTGTATTGATTTTAGGCAGCTGAACGCCAATTCAGTGAAGGACGCCTATCCAGTACCAAGAATTCACAATATCCTCGAGAAGTTAAGAGAGGCCAGATACAAATCGTCGTTGGACCTAAAGAATGGATACTGGCAAGTCCCGCTAGCCAGAGAGCTGAGAATGTACTGCTTTTACCATGCCCGATCGAGGCCTGTACCACTGGAAAGTGATGCCATTTGGCTAGTGCCACATTCCAACCGGCGTTGGATAGCGTCATCGGCGCAGACATGGAACCGTATGCCTTTGCCTAATTAGATGACATCATTGTGATTGGAAAGACCCCGGAGCAACACTTGAATAATTTGATGGAAGTTTTGCGAAGACTGCGGCCCTTCGCATCTTAAAATTAATAGAGTGTCACGTAATCAGTGACCAAGGAATACACACCGATCCAGCTGAAGTCGCCGCGGTAAAAGAGAGAGAAGAGGGATGGCATCTTGGTACCGAAGATTCGTACCAAACTTTTCGACCATCGCCCAGCCCATGACCAGCCTCCTAAAGAGAGGAAAACGTTGGAGTTGGGGAAAGGAGCAGGAAGAAGCGTTTGTGTTATTGAAGAAATGTCTCAAGTGTTGCAAGTGATGTTGGGTTTGGAGCGGTGCTTACCCAGGAAATAGAAGGCCACGAGAGAGTGATTGCCTACGCCAGTCGCCGCCTGATCGCAGCTGAGGAAAACTACGCAACCACGGAAAAGGAGTGTCTGGCCATTGTCTGGCCCATACCAATGATGAGATGTTAACTGGAAGGTTACCGCTTTGAGGTAATCACGGACCACATGGCGTTGAGATGGCTCAACTCTATTCAATCTCCTTCAGGCCGAGTAGCGCGATGGGCTCTAGAGCTCCAACAATACCAGTTTGACATCAAGTACCGTAAAGGCCAGCTGAACGTTTTGGCGGATACCTTGTCCCGTCAGGCCGGAGATGTCAGTGGTTAGTGGAAAACGGTCAACTGTATCGCAATATCGGACATCGAGCCGACGACGACGATCATTGGCCCTGGAAGTTATGTGTCGCCAATGAAAACCGAAGAAAGGACTTGCAAGAATGCCACGATGTTCGCACGGCAGGACATTTAGGAGTGCGGAAGACGGTTGCTAAAGCGATGCAGCGTTATTACTGGCCAGGTATACTACGAGATAAAGCCAGGTATGTGAGAGGGTGCGAGTCGTGCCAAAAGTACAAGATTCCACAGGTAAACCCCGCGGAAAAAATGCTAACGAGACTGTCATTAGAGCCGATGACAGCATTTCTGCTGCATGGACGAAAGCCCCGACTATCCGACACATTGTGCGATGAAGTGACTCCAGGCTCTGGAACTCACCAGCAGACGCCGGAAGGTCGGGCAAGCAGAATGAAAGAGATCTTTTACATAGTCCGAGGCAATCTCCAAAAGGCCTCGAGAGAGCAAGAAATACATTGTAATTTGCGACGTAGAGAGTGGCGACCTACCCTCCAATCATGGATTTGGTACAGGCGGCATCAGCTATCCAACGCAGCCGAAGGAGTTGCAGCAAAGCTGGCCCCCAAATTTGTCGGACCCTTCCGAGTAGTGAAGTTCGTTTCGTCCAATATCGTCCGCTTGAGGCGACATGGCGGGCGACAAGGGCGGGTTGCCCACATCTCTCGACTGAAGCCCTACCACAATCAAGATGACCCGGAAGCCGAAGACGACGCCCAGGAGGAAGTCCCTAGAGACGAAGAGGACTCGTAAGCCTACACGTATTAAGGTAGCGTGTAAGATACATATAAGAAAAACCATGTTATGCAAATGGAATTCAACCGAAATATTGTTAACTGCACCAGGGTTAGGATTAGGGATAGGGATAGGACGAAGAAAGTAGGTAAAGGCAATTAACCTTAATTTTATGTTACAGAATGGATGAAATTATCGTTATAGATGAGAGCTCGAGTGATACGATCCCGTATCCCCCTAATAAGAGGAGAGCTACAAGCGATCATGCCGCAGAGTGGAACCCATTGGTACACGTGGGCGAGGTTTTTCCAGCGCCAAGTGGAAGCATATATGTTCCCTCGACTTCACCGTTTGACGACTCCATGAGCTCGCAAAAGACTGTAAGGAAACATGACCCCTTGCCAAGACACCGCTCTAACCGTTCATCGACATGTCTCGCCACAGACGACGAGGATTCTCTCGGATATGCCGGATTCTCTCTAGTTTGCCTCGATGCTCGCCAATCCGCCTCGATGCTCGCCTAGATATGCCGATTCACCCCGATGCTCGCCTAGACACGGCGATTCCCCCCGATACGTCGCATCGCTCCGATACGCGTCGGATGAAGAGTCGGAAGACCTTCCCCAGTACCGTCTCGATGGCTGCGTGGTATGCATGCGCACAGAAACAACCACGATTGTGATCGAGGTGCCTGGAATGCGATCCGAAGACCCTTACGTAGAGGAGGCCCAGGACAGACATCGGGTTTCTACCCGTTTCCCGGCAGGTGGAAATTACCATACCCCTCCGCCAACCACCTCTGCAGCCACGCAAACAGAGCCGAATATACCTCTCACGGTCGCTGTGGCTACCCAAACCGGGTTCCCGGAACAATGCCAAGTGTGTGAGTGTATAAAATAACAAGAAAAAAAAAGAAACAAAAGAAAAAAAATAAAAACCTAAAATTGATTCTATTAACCCTGCAACAAGACATCGTTGGAAGGCCTTTCACCGTTGGACATAATACGCATGTGAGTTAACAATATTTCCATAACTTATATATTGTGTAAATCATATATGTACATGTAGCGGGTAATGATTTAAATTTAAGTATATACATATGCATATGTCTATGTACATACATACATATATAAAAGCCCTTCTTTTATCCATGTATATGATTCCCACAAAACATAAGTAATGTTTGCATTTATTTTTTTTGGTGTTTGATATATTCCTTTGCTTCATATTTACAATCTTACTATCTATTTTTGCAATCGTTTAATAAAATCTAATCAGCTGTTCTGCTAGTGAAGTTCATTGAACTCATTTAAATTTTCCGGTGACAAAAGAGTGAATTTTAATTATCGAATTGATCATACCCTAATGTGCACAATGAAAAAGAAAAATATAACGTAAATCAAAAATTTATTTTTCTTAATTTTATTATTAAATTTTTTGCAGTTTTATTTTTAAATGTTCTAATATAATATGCCTATATAATTTCATTTATTTTTTTTTGGGTTTTGCGTTTTTTTTTTTTCAAAAGCAAAGAGCAAGCGCAGCTGCACTCTTATGCGTCTATATAAGCTACCGCAAGCAACGGTAAATTTCTGCGTTTCTTTTGCTATGCCATTTAGCTCGTAAATATTTGGTTGTATCGAACTTGTTTGATGCAAGACAGTTATAAAGAGTTTTGATTTTCAAGTTGTAAACAGATGTTTGAATATTAGTCTGCGAGCTGAGTTAGCATGGTGTACATATACTTTAATTAAATCTATTTAAGGCCTAAATATAAACAAAAAAAAAGGAGGAAACCAATGAATTAATTAACTGATAAATATATTAAAAATTAATCAATCATAATGCTAATTAATAATGAAAATCATGGTAGGGTAGGGTACAGAGCGCGCGGATCAGACAACATCTTTGATTCCGCCTGATTCATCTCGTTATTATATTGAAGTCTTCACACCTCTTTGCTTTAATTTTAGTTTATCTCAATTAATTATGCACAGCACCGATTTTTCTTATTCGTGTTTTTTTGAGTTTAGGTATTTGGACTTATCGTGTCTTATAGTAAAATTTAGATTCAGAAGGGATCCTAAAAATTTAAGTTATGTATGTTAGAGACAGATTATTGGCAAAAACCCACCCCATCCCGAATGAGCGAAGGTTAACAAATTCAGTAGCACCATAAAGTTTTTTTTGATGCTCACTAGATATTTAACATCAGCATCACCATCCACTGCTGTACACTTTCATTGTAGCAACCATACTCCCAGCTACAGTAGTAGCAATACTTTCATTACATAATTTTGACGCCCAACGTGGGGCTACTTAAGCTCCATTGTGCAAAAATTGTGACCTGCCCCCAGACAGACTCCAACAACTAACATTAAATAATTTTGGCGCCCAACGTGGGGCTACGTAAGCTCCATTGTGCAAAAATTGTGACCTGCCCCCAGACAGACTCCAACAACTAACATTACATAATTTTGGCGCCCAACCATGGGGCTACTTACGCAATTCCTTTTGTTTATGCATTACATACATAAAAATTTGGTGTCCAACCATTAGGTCACTAATGCGATTTTATTAATTAGACTTGAGTTCTGGTGTTCAATGATATTCACCATTGACTTTCATTATGGTTTATTGGTAGATCGTTTTGTATGGAACGCATTTTAAAAGGGTAGTTGGTAGTCACATACCCTTATTGTTTAGAGAACATGTAAAAATTAAAATGTCTTTTACTTAGTTTATGTTGAAACCTTTGAATATAAATATGGTAGTTTCTATGAAGAATTTAAATATTTCGCTTGAATCTGGTTAATTTGGCGAAGTCGAATTCCAAGTCGTGAAGTTTTTATTTAATTTATGGAAGGACTTAAAATAAAAATGGGATTATTTCCACCTCCATTATAAATATACAATCTCTGACAATAATTGCCCGTTTTCTTTTCGAAGAATTTGTTTTTTTTTTCCGATTAATATTTTGGTTTGAATTGAATGTGGTTCAATGCATGGTTGACTATATGCGTATTTGGCTGAGATCGGATACCATATCCTATGAATTGTTCTATGTTTCTAAATTTATACTACTAATATGATTTGAGAGTAAAAACTTAGATCTTCACATGGTGCAACAAATTTTCTCCTCGCACTATTAATTACGTTCAATAGCCTATGTTTACACTTACTTTAATATTAATGCGGTGAATCAGTAAAATTTAGACTATCTATTTTTAAGTATTGCCATCAAACATCACATTTAGGAAATTTTTGGATATAATATAATTTTTATACCCTTGCAGAGGGTATTATAAAATTGGTCAGATGTTTGTAACGCATAGAAATATACATTTCCGACCCCATAAAGTACATATATTCTTGATCAGAATCAATAGCCGAGTAGATTGAGACATGTCCGTCTGTCCGTCTGTCCGTCCGTCCGTCCGTCCGTCTGTCCGCCTGTCCGTCCGTCCGTCTGTCCGCCTGTCCGTCCGTCCGTCTGTCCGTCTGTCTGTTTACCCAGACGTTTTCGAGCTTAACTTTTAAGCTACACGGTTGAAACATGAAAAGTTAAGTTCCTCAATCGATTGAGCAGGTAAAGTTTAAAAATTAGTCGGATCGGATAATTATCACCGGAGTTATTAAATAAAACGTGGAGGTACCTCGAGTAAAATAAGCAGTTTTCTTTGGCAGCAAAGAAACAAAAACAAATTCCAAGCAATCACACACACACATACATATGCAAAAATTGGTCACCACGCGGTGTGTGAGAGAGACAGAAACATTTGCGTTGTGTTGTTGCACAGAACGAAATTTAAAGAGCGAGATGCCATGCGTTTGCTATATATGTATGTCGAACTAGCTTAAGTGAGTTAAATGAGGATGGTGACGTAGTACGTAAAGATCGGTCGCACGATGGTTTGGTGGGTTCGATTCTCGGTGAATTCGGGAAAATTTTTAGTTGAGTTTTCTCTTCAACTACTTTAAAAATTTTGTTTTTAAATTAAATAATAAAACAATGAAGCTGCAAGGGTATACAAACTTCGGCAGAGCCGAAGTTAGCTTCTTTGATATTTATACCCTTGCAAAAAGGGTATATTAATTTTGGTCAGAAGTTTGCAACGCATAGAAGGAAGCATCTCCGACTATATAAAGTATATATATTATTGATCAGCACGACGAGCTGAGTTTATATAGCCATGTCCGTCTGTCCGTCCGTCTGTCTGTCTGGATCAAAGCTCCCTCCGAAACCCTTAAAGCTACAGAGCTGAAATTTTGCACCCAGGCTTTTTTTTGCTGCAGGCATTGTATATCTCGGAATCATCCCGATCGGATGACTATATCATATAGCTCCCATAGGAACGATCGGTCAAGAATAGAATTAAACTTCAATAACTTTGTTGTTTTTTCAATCAATTGTATACGAAATTTGGAAGGTTCATAAGTTTAATACACCTTTTTCGAAATATATCCTACCAAAAGTTTGATCAGAATCGGTTGACATATATCATATAAAAGCTCCCATAAGGGAACGATCGGTCAAGGAATATAGATCTTAGAGCAATAACTTAGGGTGTTTTGAAAGCGATTGTGACGAAACTTGGTTTTCGGAAAGTTTATATGTATATATAGAAATGTCTGTGCTAAGTTTCAGGCAAATCGGTCAGTCTATACGTCTATGAGCTCCCATATGGAACAATCGAGCGCCAAAAATTTGTTTAATCCGTCTAGAAATAGCTTTTTTTTTTTGCTACCCAAAAACATTTAATGTAGGTTTGACTTGTTTTATATGCTTTCTAATGATTTGGTTACATTATAAATGTGTTTATATTTAAATTGTCAAATAACAGTTTGCAAGGGTATACGAACTTCGGCACGGCCGAAGTTAGCCCATCCTTCTAGTTTTATAATGCCTTTAGAACACAGCCCCCAAGATACAACAAACTCAACTACACCCCTTGGTAGCTAGTGTATTATTTGTTCTCAGTTAATGACAAATGTACAGCCATGTTCCATGACCCCATGTGGTCACGTATTTCATAAGAGTTGTTTAGACAATCAGTTACTATCGCTAAAGGAATGCCCAAGCTGCAAACAAAGTTTGAACGACGAAAATTTAAGATTAGTTATTGTAAACAGTTTAGCAACGCCACAACCCGTTCTTGATCAAAGTGCTTCTACTAGCCAGGCGGATAGAAGACCCGTTACTAGGAATCTTGCTAAAACCATGAGCCAAGCACCCTTAGTAACTTTCGACAGTAGTGTCCATTTACAGACTTTAGATAATAGCAATAGTACCAACGGAGCAACGGCTACTGCAAGAGCTACTAATAGACAAAAGAGAGGTCGTCCAGCTCGGGTACAAAGAAATAATAATACTATTGATTATTCAGCTATTCAAAATATGATACAACAAACTATCGCCAATTTGTTGCCTAGTACTATAAATACACCAGCTTATTACGCTGAAGTGCCAATGCGCTTGTCCGTTAATCACCAGAGCAGTTCGCATAGCGCTTATAATGTGCCTCCCAGCCGTATCGCCGACATAATGCAAAAATGGAATCTTCATTTTGATGGCTCTAGCGAAGGTTTAGGAGTAGACGAATTTATTTATCGAGTTAAGTCCCTCACTGATGAAACTCTTGATGGTGACTTTGTAGCTTTGTGTAAAAATATGCACGTTCTTTTTGTAGGTAAAGCCCGTGATTGGTACTGGCGTTACCATAAACAGGTTAAACAATTCAATAATCATAACATTATTTGGTCAGAGATTTGTTTGGCACTCCGACAACATTATCAAGACTATCGTTCTGCCTTTATGAGTATGGAGCAAATTCGATCTCGCAAGCAAAAACCAAACGAATCTTTCGCTTCTTTCTATGACGCCATAACAGCATTAATAGACAAAACTACAGTAAAAATAGAAGAAGAAGAAATAAGCATAAAGAAATAAGCCTCAAGCTTATCGCAAACAGGTTTGTGAACTGGAAGGTAATAATGTTGACAGTTACGAAGAAGACACGTTACATCAGGCTGATGAAGTAGCGGCCATAGAAAAATCTGTTAAATCCAGTTGGAATTGTCATTCACCAGATCATTTTTGGGATGATTGTATGGAAGAAAGAAAAATATTTTGTTATGGATGTGGCACACCGAATATATACAAACCCCAATGTTCTAAGTGTCAACGTCGTCTCTCGGAAAACCGACAGAAGGGGGCATTCAAAACCAACCGAATGCTCCCAAATCAGAACCAACAATCTTAAAAAATCTAGCTCACCCTTTGATTGTTGAGGATAATACAGTTAATAAAACTGAGAAACTTATGAGTCTAATTTTGAAGCCTTATCATATAAGACTTGAAAATTATTTAAAAATTAGAAAACGAATATTTAATAAAGTTAATAAGAACAAAATTCTTAGGATTAGAAAATATTTCCAAGCCCGTAAGAAATATCGCAAAAATTTAATTTCAGTTATATTTAATGATCGAAATGATATACGTAGTTATGCTACCGTTTCATTTTTAAACAGTTAGCTGTATAGGATCTTCATTAGCGTTACAAGATTGGAAGAATTTCACTGAATTTAGACCAATAAATTCACAAGTTAGAACTGCCGATGGCAGAGCCCATGATGTCACAGGTATGCTGCTAGTACAATTGAAGTATAAAGAGAAACAAGGTCAAATGCGTTTATATATTATTCCATCCATTAAGCAACGTTTGATTCTTGGTATTGATTTCTGGAAAATTTTCGCACTAGCACCGGATATAATTAGCTCGCTTGAAGAAGCAGACGAAGATGATGTATTAAAAGAAATGGAAAGTTTATACCCTTTGTCTTCGGTACAGAAGCAACAGTTAGAGTAGATAAAAAGTATGTTCCCAAATTGTGAGAGTGGTTTAGGTCACACTAGCTTGTTGAAACATCACATTGATATTGGCTCAGCAAAGCCGGTAAAGCAAAGATTTTATCCTGTTAGTCCCGCAGTAGAAAAATTAGTTTTCACTGAAATTGATCGGATGTTATCTTTGGGAGTAATAGAACCTTCATCCAGTCCTTGGAGTTCACCTATGCGGTTGGTTCTTAAACCTAATAAAGTTAGACTTTGTTTAGATGCGCGTAAACTTAATGAAGTTACAAAAAAGGATGCCTATCCATTACCTAATATTGACGGAATTTTTTCAAGACTACCGAAAGCTAACATTATTTCTAAATTAGACTTGCCTATTGGCAAGTAGCGTTAACAGAGGAGTCTAAGCCTTTAACCGCTTTTACAGTGCCAGGCAGACCATTATATCATTTTAAAGTAATGCTATTTGGTCTTTGTAATGCAGCTTCCACTATGTGTAGATTAATGGATCAAGTCATTCCACCGGATTTACGTTATTGTGTTTTTGGATATTTAGATAACCTGGTTATTGTAAATCTGAAGATTTTATATCGCATCGTGCCGTTCTGATTCGTTTATCTGAGCAGTTTCGGAAAGCTAATATTACACTAAATATTGCAAAAAGTCAGTTCTGTGTCACAAGTGTAAATTATCTGGTTTACGTTATTGGTAGTGGCGGAATCTGTGCAGACCCCACAAAGATTTCATGTATATTAAACTGGCCTAAGCCTAAGAATCTGAAACAAGTTCGAGGGTTCCTTGGGATATGCGGTTGGTATCGTAGATTTATTCAAAATTTTTCAGAGCTTACCTTCCCTATAACTGAAGTACTATCTTCTAAAAGGAAGTTTTGCTGGTCACCTGAGGCAGAAAAAGCCATGGCACATTTGAAAATAGTATTAACTACCGCACCAGTGTTACAAAATCCGGATTTTGAGAAGAAATTTTATCGCCATTGCGATGCCAGTGATTTTGGAATAGGAGCGTAATTATAGCGTCACGGAACGAGAGTGTCTAAGCGTCATTTTAGCATTGGAAAAGTTTCGCTGTTATTTAGAACTACAAGAATTTGAAGTAGTTACGGACCATTCTAGCTTACTTTGGTTGATGCGACAGCAAAATGTATCTGGGAGACTTGCTCGGTGGGTTTTTCGCTTACAGCAGTTTAAATTCACGATATCACATCGCAAAGGTCGAGATCATGTAGTTCCAGACGCATTATCCCGATTAAATGATGGAGAAGAAATTTCAGAACTAGAAGTAAAACCCATAATTGATTTGGATTCCGAAGCATTTTTGGATGATAGTTATGAAAATTTAAGACAAAATTTTTTAGAGAATTTATCTAGCCTTCCTAACATTAGGGTCATCGGTAAATTCATTTATAAACGAACTGAGCATTTTGAAGGAGATTTATCTCAAGAAAACAAATCTTGGAAACTTTTGATACCAGACCGATTGAGAATCGATGTTATAAAACAGGCGCACGATAGTGTTAGGTCTGCTCACGGCGGTATGCAGAAAACCATTGAACAAATTAGAAGAAACTTGTTTTGGCCCGGGTTAGCTAAGGATGTACGTGATTATATAAGAGAATGTGATACTTGTAAGGAGACAAAAGCTACAAATGTTACATTTCGTCCACCTATGGGTAAGCTTACTGAGACAGTTAGACCATTTCAGCGACTGTATATAGATCTATTAGGTCCATATCCTTGAAGTAAAAACGGTCACGTCGGATTATTGATAGTGTTAGATCATTTCAGTAAATTTCATTGGTTGCACCGTTAAAAAAATTTACTTCTACAGCCATTATCGAATTTTTATTAAAAAATATATTAAAAATTTATTCTCTTCCTGCTAATTAATAATGTTTATATAAAAATTTTATTTAGTAAAAAATTCTTTCTTAGAAGATAGTTAACAATGTTAATATTAAGTCTCGACTACATATTTGAAATTAAATGAAATGCCGCCTGATTCATCTCGTTATTATATTGAAGTCTTCACACCTCTTTGCTTTAATATTAGTTTATCTCAATTAACATGCATAGCACCGATTTTTCTAATTCGTGTTTTTTTGAGTTTAGATATTTGGACTTATCGTGTCTTATAGTAAAATTTAGATTCAGAAGGGATCCTAAAAATTTAAGTTATGTATGTTAGAGACAGATTATTGGCAAAAACCCGCCCCATCGCGAATGAGCTAAGGTTCCAGAGGGTCCCGCACCGCTATATAATACTGCCTCCTGGGAAGGTTAACAAATTTAGTAGCACCATAAAGTTTTTTTTGATGCTCACTAGATATTTAACATCAGCATCACTGCTGTACACTTTCATTGCAGCAACCATACTCCCAGCTACAGTAGTAGCAATACTTTCATTACATAATTTTGACGCCCAACGTGGGGCTACTTAAGCTCCATTGTGCAAAAATTGTGACCTGCCCCCAGACAGACTCCAACAACTAACATTACAATGTATCGTTTTCAGTGATCGAATCAAGATGGAGTCATGAGTTAATTAGGTCACACTATGTCGATTAACCAATAATGTGCCGATAATGAGTCGATAGAAAAGCTCAAATAGGAGTAAGGAATGTGACCAGAGCGCTAGCGTGGCGCCACTTTTTTGGCGAGCCCCCGAAGCTTTCGGACGTGACAGAACGAGTGAAAGTGAAAAGAAGTTAGAAACGGTAAACTGAACATTAAAAATTGGAAAAGGACAAGTGGACAGAGACCAAGTGAAGTATAAAGGTGAAAAGAAAAGGTTTGATGACAGAGACACGTGTAGTGAGGTGTGGTAAAAAAAAAACTAGAAATAAATTGCCCCGCAACCAAACAGAATATAAAAGAAAAGAAAGAGAAGAAATCCACGTGCCATAATTAAGGCAAGGAAATTCAAAAGCAGATTCTGAGTAAGCATTGGGAAAAATTTATTTGTGGGTTAGACCTGGTGCAGTCCTTTCGCCATTTTGTTTAGAGATCATAGTCTTAATGAAAAGATTTATTTAAAAAGAAAAAAATGTAAAAGTAATAAAGAATAAAAATAAATCTAAAGAAGTGGAATAAAATTAAAAGACATCAAAGCGTTCAGTTCATTTGCATGCGGTAGTGTTGGTTTATCCCTCCTCCTCCCTCTACCCACTAACCCCTCACTAGTAGAGGACAATCCTCCCTGCTAGTTCTTAATCCAACCCACTTATCCCCAAAGTAGTAGAGGACGACTCTCCCTACTGATCTTCCCTCTCCTTTTCTAACTCGTAGTTTGAATCCCATATTTTGTCTAATAACTTGTTTATGTTTGGCATGGGATATTTATCTTTGATAGTTTTTTCATTTAATTTTTTATAATCATTGATATTAAACTTATCCAATTTTTTTGAAATAAGAAATGTTGGTAAGAAGCTGTGTCTTATGATGTTCTGATTTAGTAATTTTAAAATTTGTCTTTGAATTTCCTCTCTCTCTCTCTTTAATGCTATACCTGAAGGGTTTGGTATAAATTGGTATTTCATCTGTCGTATTTATTTTGTCTTTAATTAAATTTGTGAAAGTGAGGGAAATAATCTTGTTCATTACAACCACTGTTTAGTTTATAAAACGTCACGAATTACACAGAAATGTGAAATCCTAAAAATACTACAAAAATAAATACAGCTACTGTCGAATATCTTTTGCATGGAATGTTCCTAACAATTTTCCTGTGAAGTCTTCCAACACATAATAGGAATTTCCTTGTTTTTATCGCACGCGGGCTTTCAAAAATGATGGACAAAGTTTAGCATTAATGCCTTTACTAAAATTACTTTGAACAAAATTTCTTCGAAACACTCCCTATCCTACTTTGAAATTGATGGTTCTAGTTCTCAAATTATACTGTGCTGCTTGTTGATCATAGGCAACCTTTAAGTTGTATCTTAACTTGGATCTTCGAAGCTGAAGTTGATCATCTCGATATAAATTTGCAATTGGTTCTTCTAACAAACTTTAATTTTTAAGAAGTTGACTTTGATGAAGAACTTTGATGATATCCGTTTCGCAACGCACAACTAATCGTTTGGATATGAAGATCCCATTCGTTCTGATCTGATATTAAATATGTACGTACAGCTGAAACAATAGAACGGTTAACTCGTTCTGATGCGTTTGATTGCGGTGAATATACTGCCAGGTAAATATGTTGGACTCCAAAGGTAGCTAACAAAGCATTAAATTCATTTGACTTAAATTGCACTCCGTTATCAGTACTTCTGGAACACCATATGCTAAAAATATTTGATCTTGTAAGAAATCTATAATGGGTTTAGTTTTAAAGTTACGCATTGGACAAAGCCAATGATACTTGGTCAAATAATCAAAAACAATTTCACGGGATGTTCCCTTTCTTACTTCTTGAATAAGGTTATAAAAGATCTACGTATAAATGTTGGAAAGGCCTCTGTGACTCCGCTTGTTTACTCATTGGTGATTTTAATGTATTATTTGGTAATTTATTGCATTTGCATTGCTCGTAATTTCGAACATAATTTCGAACTTCAGTCACCATACCTGGCCAAAACAAATGTCTACGAATTTAGTCAAGAGTTTTTCCCATGCCGCCATGTGCTGAAATAGCCGGATCATGAGCATGTTTTATAACTTCCGCCCTCATTCGTTTAGGTACCCATAATTTCTACTTAAGATTAGTCTCCTCTGAACCATCCTCATGTTTTGTTCTAATATACATGAATTCATTTACGACTTTCACATCTGAGCGTTTTCTCCTATTTTGAACTTCAGCTCTTGATAATCTTCGTCTTGGAAACATTTCGATGATAAATCAATTACTGGTCCAAATCTCTCTATCTGAGCTTCAATCGAAGCAATCTCTTCTGAAAACATGTGAGATAATGCATCTGGTACCAACATGTTCTCGCCCTTTTCTATGACTGATATCAAATCTATAGCCTTGTAATTGCATTGCCCATCTGGCTAAACGACCTTTGAGTTTACTTTGTTTCATCAACCATGATAAACGTGCATGATCGGTAACAACCTCAAATTCCTGCAATTCTAAATAACATCGAAAATGTTCTATGCCCCAAAAAACCGCTAGACACTCACGTTCAGTGACACTGTAGTTTCTTTGTGCTGCGTTGAGTTTTTTGGACATGAACGCTACGGGGTTTTCTTCTAATAAATCATTTAATTGGATAAGTACAGCTCCTACTCCACAATCGCTTGCGTCGCAATGAAGAAAGAATTTTTTATTAAAATCGGGGTTTTGCAAAACAAACGTCAACAAGCTTTTCAGTTGGTCGAAAGCTTGCTGCGCTTTGACTGTCCATTGAAATTTTGTTTTGCTACCTAATAAATCCGTTATGGGGGTTGTAATTTCAGAAAAATTTAGAATGAATTGTTGATACCATCCTGCCAAACCTAAGAACCCTCGCGTTTGCTTTAACGACTTTGGTGTTGGCTACTGCAAAATTGATTCGATTTTACTCGGGTCTGTAGATATGCCTCTTCGATCTATTATATACCCTAAGCATTTAACTTTTGTGACACAGAACTGGCTTTTCTTCACATTCAAGGTTAGATTGGCTTTGCGAAATTGTTCCGCCAATCTTATCAAAACTTTAATACAAAATCGAAATCTGCTGACACGATACATAAATCATCTAGATAACCAAAACAACAGTACTTTAAATCAGCTGGAATAACTTCATTCATTAACCTACACATCGTTTGTGGAGCATTACACAAGCCAAATGGCATTACTCGAAATTGGAAATTATGCATTTGGATTCCTCTGACAATTCTATCTGCCAAAATGTATCTTTTAAATCAAGTTTCGTAATGATTTCGGCCCGTGGAAGTCTTGCAAAGATTCCCTCAATACTTGGTAATGGATATGCATCTTTCTTGATACACGTATTTAGTTTTCTAAGCATAATCGTACTTTATCCGGTTTTGACAGATGGGCTCCTCATTCAGTTTTCCGTTTTTCTTGCAATACAATTTGAACACTTGGGCTTATAAACATTCTTAGCCCCACATCCGTAACAAAAGACCTTGGGTGGTTCTTTACACATGTCCCAACCATGTCCCGTTTTGTCACAATTCCAACACCGATAAATCTTTACTAACACTGGACTGATTTCAACAGGTGATCTTGTATATATTCTAATTAATTGTTTGATGTGATTATCATAAAACTTAATACAAAATTGAATATGAGAATGAAAGAATATATACTCGTCAATACGGCAAGCGTTTTGAAAATCAATAAAGTAAAAAGATAATAAAATTGGTTACGATACACTTACAGCTTTTCAAAGTATCCCACGCCGAATAATCTTTCATTGTGTCGTTGTTGCTGTTGAAGATATATCGAATTCCAAAAATAACTAGAGCATCTGTGAGCATTGTTAATGTACTCATGATTAAACTGTAAAATTAAATACGAATTAGTTTAAAGATATATAAATTAACCAAACTGGTATCAAATTGCCTTGCTCCTGGTTTTTTCTCAAACGAAGTAAAACACCCAAACACAAACAAGGGAATTCAATGCAGTTAGTTAACTTCAAATTCTGAAACTACGATACTCTAATTCGGGAATTGAAGTATAGGCACTAATTTCCGACACTTCCTTGGCTGCGACCGAAAATTGCCGACACCAATACAGGTTTGCCAGATATGTAACTCCTGAATGTAAGTCACGATTCTGATGAAATGAAGTTTTTATCGAATGATCCATTTAATTCCTTTGATAGAATTATTTCCTGTATGTCTGGTGGTTTTATTTTGCTTTATGGATATACTTATATATATATATATAACAACACCGCACTTCAATAGCTCGCTCGGCACAAATTTTTAATTTTCGACAAAACAGCGACAATATGAAGTGAATATACCCCTCGCAGAAAGGAAATTTCAATCAATCTTTGCATTTTAATTGAAAAGTGTCACAGTGGCTGTGACGATAGAGTGTTCGCTTGGCGAATCGAATCACCGTTGGTTCGATTCCCAGTCCAAACTCTTCCATACAAAATTGTTTCTATTTTGTTTCAATTATGAATTGAAGTGCGGTGTTGTAAAACTTCACGTCACACACACACTACGATGCCTGCCCATGTACCGACTAGTGCACACATACATTGACAGAACTTGCTCTCACTTGCTCTCATTGAGCGTACGAACGTTCGGCTTTTTGCCGAAGGTCTCTGGGGTTCCATGGTTAGGCTAGTGTTTGCAATCAAAAAATCTTGCGTTTGTCCCATCTATGTATTGTATAGTTAGTGGTATTACTATTAATAATGAAGCAAGCAAGTCGTCCCTGCCGACATTGAGTATACCCTGAACCAACTAGTTATATTAAATAAAGTCGTACACCCTCGAGATCTCCTTTGATTTAATTTAAAATTTTCATCGAATGCATGCTATCTCGCTCACACCTGGCACAGCTAATCTCGCACTTGTTGGTTCAGTATAAAACGAAAATTCGTATATCTCCTATATTTATTGTCCGATTTCGACTAAATTTGGTCAGATGTTGCATTTTGGCCACATTATTAGATGTGCCGAATAAGAATGTGATTCCTTCAAAACTGCTCTAGTAATTCATTTTTTCTAAATTGCGGGGGCGGAAGTTGGAGTGGCAAAATTCTAAACTATCTTAGTTTGCGTAGGCACTAAACAAAAGTTCAAATACTCTCGAAATTGCAATCAATTAAAAACGAAGTTCCCTTTAACATGCAGCAGCAGCGAACGCATGCTATCTCGCTCTTTCTTATTTGCCAATGCCGCCTTGGCAATTCAGTACAAAATGCAAATGGCTATATCTCCGATGTTTATTGTCCGATTTGAAATTTGGTCAGTTAGTACAGTTTGGGTATATAATTATGTCCACCAAATAAGAGTTCGATATCTTCAAGACAGCTCTAGTAAATTCATTTTAAAATTTTCTTTTTTGATTTGCGAGGGCGGAAGTGGGCGTGGCTAAAATTTGAAACAAACTTGATCTACTTAGGCATAAGACGAATGTTCACACCAAATTTGGTAGCTCTAGCTTTTATAGTCTCTGAGATCGAGTGGCTCATACGGACAGACGGACATGTCTCAATCGACTCGGCTGTTGATGCTGATCAAGAAAATATATACTTTATGGGGTCGGAAACGCTTCTTTCTGCCTGTTATATACATTTTAGCGACTTTAATATACCCTTTTACCCTATGGGTACTAGGGGTGTTCTTATTTTCAAAAATTCGAAATTCACCAAGTGCCGGGCATTTTTTTTTTCCTTTTTATCTAAAAAGGATAATAATAATGTTTGACGAGCGCGGAACTCATCTAAAGTTTTCAGTGTGATAGCACCGTACAAATGTCATAAGAGTGAGCGAGATGGCATGCTATGAAATAAAATGTCAGTACATTGTGAACACTATTGATGTTATATTACAAAAAGAAAAGAAGATTAGAATCAAATGTTTCTTAATCAATGGTTTTAGCTTAAATTTTTATACCCTTGCAGAGGGTATTATAAAATTGGTCAGATGTTTGTAACGCATAGAAATATACGTTTCCGACCCCATAAAGTATATATATTCTTGATCAGCATCAATAGCCGAGTCGATTGAGACATGTCCGTCTGTCCGTCTGTCCGTCTGTCCGTCTGTCTGTTTGAATCACGATGACGGCCTTAAATTTTAAGCTACATAGTTGAGACATGAAAAGTTAAGTTCCCCAATCGATGGCGCAGGTAGAGTTTAAAAATTAGTCGGATCGGATAATTATAGCCGGAGTTATTAACTAAAACGTGGAGGTACCTCGAGTAAAATAAGCAATTTTCTTTGTCAGCAAAGAAACAAAAACAAATTCTAAGCAATCACGCACACACATACATATGCAAAAATTCGTCACCACGCGGTGTGTGAGAGAGACAGAAACATTTGCGTTGTGTTGTTGCACAGAACGAAATTTAAAGAGCGAGATGCCATGCGTTTGCTATATGTATATGTATGTCGAACTAGCTTAAGTGAGTTAAGTGAGGATGGTGACGTAGTACGTAAAGATCGGTTGCGCGGTGTTTGGTGGGTTCGGTTCTTGGTCAATACGGAAAGTGTTTACTTTTGAGTTTTTTCTTCTTTTTTGTTTTTCGATTTTATTAAACATTAATACCAATTACTTTAAAATTTTTGTTTTTAAATTAAATAATAAAACAATGAAGCTGCAAGGGTATAAAAACTTCGGCAAAGCCGAAGTTAGCTTCTTTGATATTTATTATTATCACTGACTAGATCACTTTTTTTTACAGAGGGGTATTTTTTTTTATAAGCTTCAACAACTTGAAGCAATGATTGTTTTTCCTCCTCCTTGTTTGCGAGAACTCTGTTGTACTCCTGCATAAATTTGACTCCTCTTTCGGCCATATCATTTACCACAAGAAGATCACGGCAGTATGTTAAACCTTCCTCAAATTCAACTGTTTGCTTCCAGTTCGATGGATCCAGTCCAAGAAATGTTTATGGTAGCTTAACTTTCTCAAAAAAATCAAAAAATCCTTTTTGATGACACAAAGTCCGACAAGGAGTATTTTTGGAAGTCTACCAAATTAGAGTAATGTCTATTATTTTTCAGTTGAACATTTGGTTCCTTCGAGTTAAGATTGCTAACCATACGAATTTTTTCTTCGGAGGAGACATTCGAATCAAAAAACGCCAGAGCTATTAAGTCTTCGGCAAGGTACCATAAATGATTGCTAATTTTTTTCAATACTATAGACGAACAATTTTTTACATGGTTAAGGTCATGGAAAGGAGCCTCAATAGCGTTTGTACACTTAAACCATGCTTTAATGTACATTTTCACCAAGAAAATGCAAACATCACGCAAACCATTTTCTTCCTTTTTTGTCAGCCGAAATTGATGTCTAAATAAAAATATCTTAAATGAATATATGGCTTTTGACATCCAGCGGGCATGGCTAGTTGGTCCAGGAGTACGAAAAGTATATTGCTTTGCACCAAGAAAGATTAAAGCTAGCTGAAGCAATTCTTTGTAATCTTCTCGGCTCTGACATTTCTGTAGTTCAATAAGGCAAAATTTCGTGAAGTCCTGGCGTTCTGCTCCACAAATTTGGACACGAATTGTTTCATCTGCAGCGCCACTTTCGAATTTCTCTTTCTTCAAATTTGGCCATTATTTTGAAAACCTTTCAAATATCGGAACTTCTGCTGCAGATGTAGAGCATAGCTTTAGTTCAAATACGCTTCGCAATATAATTTCGTACATATGGTAGCGGCACGGTAGTTTTATTAGACTGCGTCCAAACTTCTTTTCTAATAGAACTGCTGCTCCTGAGAAAATGCCTGTATTTGCAGCCGTGGTGTCATAGGATAAACCATTGACTTGGTCAACTACATCCCATTCAACTAGCCTGTCAAAAACTGCCTCAGCAACATTTTTGCCAGTTGAAGTCTTCACTTTTGGTCCACCTAGGAACTTTGAACGATGTCTTAATGCTTCAGCGGCTGCTATTAGTATATGAACTGCCATTCCATCAGATACTGTGGCATTGTCTAGAGCTGCGACTAATCGAGATGTTATAAAGCTTTTGCAACCTCGTTTTGTATCCGATTTTGATTCTAAACTTATGTTTTGTTTATCCATAACGGGTAATAGCAATTGGCTGACTGATATCATTCATGAATTGAGGAATGTCTGAAGAATAATAAGCAATGAGTATGTTGAATCCTGGATTTTATTACTTAAATAATTATTTTACCTTTTTGGGCTAATGTTCCATCTTCGTGTTTTCTTTTTTGGGTAGCTTGTTTTCCTTGTCGCTCTTGAGATCTTTTTTCCCGTGCATATAATGTCATATCAACACCAACCATACTACCAGGACGTCCTTTCTGTCGTTGCATTTGTAGAAACTGCTTATCTTCCTCAATCTTAATTTGTTCTAGTGCATCTACACTTGCAATGTCAAACAAGTCGTCCAGACATTCCACAAATGTGTAGACATTTTTTTTCTGAGATTCAGTTATTTTCTCGGGAATTGTTTTTTTAATATGATTCCAATCTTCATATAATTTTATTAATTTGGCTGCAGCTTTATTAGGATCCCTGAGCGGTATACGGGCTTGTTGCCAAAATACTATTACTGCATTGATCGTTAGTCTAGAACTTTCCTTTGCCGAGAGCTTCACAAAGCGAATGTTGTAGAATAAGACTTGGAGCACCTGACGGTTTGTTGGGAGTTTTGCGCCAATAATTTGATGCGTAGTAAATCCAATCAAATCCACTTTTCTTAATCTTTCTGCGGCTTGACGCGTTAAAACATTTGATGCACTTGACACTATTTCCATTTCCAATAATTGTTTTCTCACACGATACCACTTTAAATGCAAAATTAACACTCAGTAAAAAAAAACAGATGCTCAAAACATGTGCTCTTGCACATGTGATTTTTACGTGTGCACTCTAATTTTTTATAAGTATTTGTACGATTAGAACTTTCCAGAAGAACCAAACTTCTGAGCAGCTGTTATTTATAAAGATTTAGTAAAAAAGATCACTTGCAGCACTAATTGTAAATGGCGCGAAACACATGCCATCTCGCTCACTTGTATGATATTTGTATAGTGCTATGTATGCTTATATGGAAACATCACACTGAAAACTTTAGGTGAGTTCCGCGCCCATCAAACATTATCCGATCGGCCCCAAATTTCTTTGATTTTTTTTTTAGACTAAAAGGAAAAGAAAAATGCCCAGCACTTAAAAAAATATTAATATTTTTTTACCTCCATACAACTAAGAACACCCCTAATGGGTACAGGGTATAAAAATGCCGCGTCCTAGAAGATCTAATCTTTCCCAGCGAACACGTAATGTAATTAGGCAACGGAATATCGATAGTCAATTATCTGACGAAGAACGAGACATCGCCCGAGATGAGCGCCGCGTTAGTATGGAGCAAAGAAGGGCCTTAATTCGTACTTCTCAAAGAGACGCAGCCCGTGAAACGAGAAATCATCAACTGATGAACAGAGGAATAATCTTCGAAGTGCAAGAAGAAATGGTTCAAGTATTGATTTGAATCGAGCAGCGTTTCGATATGATTGCACCATCGACTACGCCTTGCATCGTTTAGTTTGCATTGGTCCAATGGACGTTGTTTGCCAGCATTGTGGCGCATTGAAGTTTGCTGGTGAAACGCACGGTTTGTGGTGCCTTAGTGGTAAAGTGACATTGCCATCAGTGGTCCTGCCACCAGAGCCATTGCGTTTCCTGCTTTATGGCGAAACACTAGAACCACGACATTTTCTATTTCAATACAATGCCTGTTTCCAAATGACT
Source organism: Drosophila saltans (assembly GCA_018903575.1). Taxonomy (NCBI): domain Eukaryota; kingdom Metazoa; phylum Arthropoda; class Insecta; order Diptera; family Drosophilidae; genus Drosophila; species Drosophila saltans. The sequence continues at coordinate 46,101 of JAEIGH010000136.1, read as the reverse complement.
TCTATTGAAATTATTGAAGAACACGGATATAATCCGACATTTAAGGTAAAAAAAAATTTGGAATGTAGTTTGTTAGATTTCTGTAAAAAGAGTTTGTTTACAGATTCAAGGCCAGATTTGCCATCGCATTGCAACCTATTTTTTTTTTTTTTTTTTTTTTTTTACGCGCGAATCCCATCGGGTGCACTAAGTGCCCACAACCTCCCGCCCAACCGACCGAGGGGCGCAAACTGCATGACGTACGGCACGATTCGCGGGGAACAGTTGACAAAAAACAGACAAATAACGAGAGCTATAGCTATTTACGAGCTAAGTAGGAGATGATAGAAGATTTTAGTACTGATAAAGAGAGCTCTGGGCTGATCACACGATAAAGGACTCGAAATGGATTATGCAATGCATAGTTAGTAGTACAGTGTGCAAGGGATAAGGGAATATAGTTTCTAGTAGGTCTAGATGGTACAAAAAGATCTACTTGGTGTAATAACTCAATCACCAATTAGGAGCTTGTGCATAAAGATAACACCAAGCATTATTCTACGGTTACTAGAGTACGATGGCAGGTTGACATTGCGATCCCAGTTAAGACCACGAAGAGCAAAAAGCAGAAATTGTTTTTGAATAGATTCAATTCTAATTTGGTGTGACTCATATTGAGGTGACCATATGCATGATCCGTACTCCAAAATAGGACGGACCAAAGAGGTATAGAGAATTTTGGTAGTGTAAGGATCATCGAATTCTTTCGACCATCTTTTGACAAAACCAAGAACGCCTGTGGCTTTAGCGATTATCGTAGAGATATGGGAGTTGAAGGTTAATTTACGATCCATGAGTACACCTAAATCATTCATTTCATCAAGGCGTTCTAATGGAGTGTTGTTCAAGGAATATGTCATCATCTGAGGAGAGGTCCTATAGAACGACATTACCTTGCACTTAGTGGTGTTTAAGTTTAAAAGATTGTGCTGACACCAACACTGAAAATTATTAAGATCAGCTTGCAATCTACTGGACGAAACCATATTGCTATAGCTAAGGCAAAGCTTAACATCGTCAGCATACATGAGCACATGTGAATGATGCAAGACGGAAAAAAGATCATTTATGAAAAGGGTGAACAGCAACGGACCAAGATGACTACCCTGGGGCACCCCCGAAGTCACATTGATGCATCTGGAAAAGGAAGACTTAAATAAGACCTTTTGTGTTCTACTTGTCAGATACTCACGAATCCAACGGAGTAGAATATTTGGGAAGCCAATTGCATTTAACTTTATAAGCAATAACTTATGGTTAACAGAGTCAAAAGCCTTACTGAAATCTGTATATATGACATCAGTGTGCTTTGCACTTTCAAATCCTTTAATCGTCCTAGATGTAAATTCTAAAAGGTTAGTGGTTGTTGATCTATGTTTCACGAAACCGTGTTGGGCTGGTGAAATTATAGAACTACAAAAATGTTGCAATGGAAAAGTTACAATTTTTTCAAAAGCTTTTGGAATAGCTTGGAACTTGGAAATACCCCTATAGTTTGAAACATCAGACTTACTACCCTTTTTATGGAGAGGAATTATAAATGATTCCTTCCAAATCAACGGGAAAGCGGAGATTTCAACAGACAACGAGAATAATTTCTGAATAGGCTTACATAACGATTCAGCGCAAAATCTGAGTACACAACCAGGAATCCCATCGGGACCTGTCGCGTACACAGGTTTGACTTGCTTAAGCACGCTGAGAAGCGAACTTTCGTCAATTAAAAGATTGAATATGCAATTTGACTTTTTTAACTCATAAGGATACGGAGAGTTTAAGTGGTATTCCGTTAAGGAATAGGTTGTTTTGAAAAAATCAGCAAACATATCGGCAATGGCCTGATCACTGTTCGCAGTCTTATTTCCAAAAGTTAAATATGATGGGCTTATGCTCGTCTTGCGTTTAGCGTTCACAAAGTTGTAAAACTGCTTAGGATCACTGTAAAACTGAAGTTTACATCGCCGAAGATAATCCTTGTAGCATTTTGTATTTAGCTTCATGAAATTTGAACGAGCAATAGCATATTTAGAAAAATCTGATGGACGACCTGCCTTTTTATAACTCTTATAATATCTCGACTTAACTTTTCTTAAATTGCACAGCTCCCGAGTGAACCGGGGGGGTTTATTAGACCGAACTGATCTACCGAGAGGAACACAAATTTTAGAAACGGAATCAAGCATATAATAGAAATAATGAATAGCAGAGTCCATGGTTGTACAATTGTACAGATATGACCAATCAAGGTTCCAAATATTATTATTAAGTCTGACAAAGTCAGTCTTACGAAAGCAGCGGCTTCTTGTTACCGGATGAGTATTGTAAGTCGGCGCACAAATAGAAAGGTCAATAGTTACATCCAATACATGAAATTTTTCTTCAGGTAAAACGAGAGGTTCAATCCTGGAAACAACGCAGTTGGAGGAGTCCAACACAAATACAAGATCCAGTGATCTATCAATTGAATTGCGTACAGGATTAATTTGAGTAAGGGATAAATCAAACAGACCATCAATAAAGCAATGTGACGAGGAGGGCAACAACACTGAGGACTGATCAGAAAGCGACCAGGAAATATCTGGTAAACTAAAGTCACCGAGAACAATGAGGGTATCTCTATCAGAAAGAAGTGAAGAAACTGCTTGAATTGCTTCCAAGTGATTATTATATGTAATTAAGTCGGAAAGAGGTGGAATGTAAGAGCAAGTAACATAAGTGCAAAAAGATTTAAGTGAAATTTTGACACTAATAAACTCAATTTCATGAGCGGAAGTTAACTGAATAATTTCAGATGGAAAAGCTGAATCGACAGCAATAAGCACACCACCACCATTGCGGATAACCCGATCTTTTCTATAAATTGAGAATTTAGTGGATAAAACCGAAGCGTCAGCAATGTCTGGTTTAAGCCACGTCTCTGTAAAAGCAAGAACATGAAAATCAAAGGATAGACTATCTACAAAGAGTCTAGACAGTTTCGATTTAAGTCCTCTAACATTCTGGTAGGCCAGAATAAGGGACAAAGTTAGTTTTTTGGCCCGCCAGTAGATGCTGACGTACCAGAAGAAGGTAGAAGTTTGTTATTAGAAGACGGGGTGATAGCAGAGGGCAGTCGAATCGGAGGCCGCTTTCTCTTTTTCGTCGTATACTCCTTTATAATAAGGTGTTCCGGCCAAAAATCTTTTCTACAAATTTGGTCAAAAAGATTAGGTGGAACACTTACTTTAAATGACGAGATGTCACGGGTATATGAAAACCTAAATTTTTCCACCGCTATGTTTGAGGCCTGAGTTTTTGCCCGGATATGGGCTAAGACATCGTCAGATGTAGTGTTAGGTGTAAGCCTCGAAATAAATATCTGTTTTTTGGGTGGTATACCGACAAGTGAACTCGACACACCAGTAGGCACAGCAGCCACAGCACTGGGCGCTGAAGCTACCGCGGCTGACAATGCTTAACGAGCCCCTCTTGTCAATATCTGATTGGGAATATCCTTGGGGCAGGATATTCGCCCGGACAAATCAGAGACTACACCTGATATCTCGGTAACTTGCGCGATTCCATTACCGGGGGAAATTCCAATGGAATCCACACAATTGGATGAAATCGGACTTTTAAACGATATCAAGTGCCGTGAATTCGGTGTGTTTGAGTCATTTGTCGTGCTCGGAACAGCGAGAGTAAGAGACACTGGCGGCCGGGGGACAAATTCCTAGGGATGGTCTTCTTTCGCTTCGGGGATTCGTTTAATAGTTTAAAACTATTAAACTGAGTTTCCAGCGATGAAAACTCATCCCGAAGCTTCATAAGACCAGCCGACAGGTTCTTAAATCCCTCACGAGTGCGCCTCATGAATACACGCATCTCCCTCTCGGCATCCCGACACGCTTCACAACTCCAATTGAGGCCCCCACCATTTCCGAGGCTGTCTTTTACCTTGACTGTGTAACCAGCACATTTAAAATGCATAACGTTGTCACACAGCCAACAAAGCAAAAAATCTTCCTGGGCTTTGAGAGGGTGAGGGCACTTCTTATTTGAGCAGACCGACATTGTTAGATTATACTCAATTTTATTAATAGTAAATATTAATAACACAAAAATAAAGTAACAGAAGCAAAAAAAAAGATTTATGTAAAAAATAGGGCGTATACGAACCAAAAGTCCCACACAAGGGTTAAGGTGCAGCAGTTGCTTTCAAGACGAAAGAGAAAAAAGTTATGAGCAGTGAACGCACAACATAAAACAGATCACAAACGCGAGATTAACTAACGCGAGAATAACGGGCGCTAACACAAGCAAATATAGAAAAGAGAGGAAGAACAAGCAAACAACACTGTGTACAGAAGAGATCGCGAGTGCATGCAGGTAAAGCACAAACGAAAAAATCAAAGTTTATGAGACACAACAACAAAGCAAAGAGTTTTGTTGTTGTTTTAATACAAAAAGTAACAATAGCTTTGATTTAATGTTTAGCAACAAATCGAAACGAAAGAACAATTAATTGTGATAGATAATTAATTAAAAAAGCTTTTAAGCAATTTTGACAAAATAAAAATTCGCGATATAAGCAGGAAAGAATTAATAGTGAGAGCGCCCAGAAAAACACGACCGGCAAGGTTGAGAGTTCAATCTGAATGATATTGAAGATGCACAGCACAAATTCTTGCAAATATACTTCATGGGCAATATGGAAGAACAACTTGACCGGCGTCAAGGGATCAACACAGCTACAAAAAGAGCAATTCTCCAAGATTTGCAGCAAATGCTTCATGAACATCATGCATTGGTCAGGCTGTTCAAGACTGCTTTAGAGTGCATGCCAAGTGATGACTATAAAGTCGTTATCAGAGCAGATAAAAGACCAGCTGGAACACATGAACGCACATTTAATGCTCCAACAAACGATGAAGTGGCAATCCTGATTGTTGGTGAAAACTTGGAAGCACGCGATATTGTTCTTACACGACGCAAAATGATTAATCCATTGAATGGTAAGATCAATATCATTGTTCCCATGTTAAATTGATATACATTTTATTGCGTTTGCTTTTGGTACACAAAAAAGTTATCACTCTTAATTTAGTAGAGAGTAGCTGTAAGAGTCGTAAACCTATTATGGGTTCTAAAATACAATTTTTACTGTATTTGTTTCAGGTGAGGAAACTACCAAGAAGGTTAGGTCGATGAATTATTACGCATATTGTTTGATGATTCGTGAAAATTCTGACAATTATTTGTTGCGATTTCGTCGACTGCTTTAACAATACTGCGTTGACATGTACGTTAAAATCGAAACGGAGCGCCTGACTTTCATCCGTTTGAATCAAGCTAAATTGCGTTCGGAAGAGTATATTCATTTACGCGATGCAATAATCACAGGAGATGAAGAAAATGTTGGTCGATTGACTATTTTACCAGCGACATACACAGGTAGCCCGCGTCATATGCATGCAATGACATAAGTTCGTCATTATGGTCGGCCAGATCTATTCATTACATTTACATGTAATCCGAAATGGATGGAAATTATTGTATCAAGTAATCGACACGACATCACCCCAAGGATTTTCAAGCAAAAACTTCGGTCACTAATAAATTACATTGTTAAGCAACACGCCTTTGGGATTACTCGATGCTGGATGTATTCAGTCGAATGGCAAAAACGAGTCCTACCGCATGCTCACATTCTAATTTGGTTAGTAAACAGAATTCGGCCAGATCAAATAGATGACATCATATGTGCGGAGATTCCTGCTCCTGAAACCGATCAAGACCTACATGATGTTGTAATCAATTAAATAATTCATGGACCATGTGACACTCTCAACCGCCAATCACCGTACATGGTCGACGGCAAGTGTTTCAAACGGTATCCGCGAAAATTCACTGCAGAGACCATTACAGGCAACGATGGTTATCCATTGTATCGACGTCGATCGCCCGATGGCAATGGTAGAACTATCACAACTAAAGTGAAAGGAAACGATTTCATAGTTGTTCCATATTCGCCACTTCTTTCCAAAATATTCAAGGCACATTGTAATGTTGAGTATTGCAATTCGGTCAAATCTATTAAGTACACTTGCAAATATGTCACGAAAGGGAGCGACATGGCAATTTTTCGTATCCAAACATCCAATATCAACGATGAAATCACGCGCTATCAAGTTGGTAAATATGTGAACTGCAATGAAGCAATTTGGCGTATATTCTCATCTAGAGAACGGTCAGAGAGTATATTTCACAGCGTCGAATGCTGCTCAACATTCTTTGACTGTTAAGTGGGGTTAGCTAGTGTATGTATATATTAAAATAGTTTTTGTTGTTGTCGGTTTCTTCCTGTATGTACAATCGTACATATAAAATATATTCTATGGTTCCAATTGAAATAAGAATTTTGGTTGCCAGCACGTCTGTGCTCTTAGCAAGTTTTATTAGAATTCAATTAAACCTTTACATAAAAATGCTTATGCTGCTTATTAGCAGCTACAAAAAGTATATAAAAGTTAATACCCGCTTGGCATTCTCCCAATTATGCCCAGTGGCAAAGATATTGAGGAGCAGGGGCAGCGCCGACAGCGGCGACAGTTGCGGCAGCAACAGCAGCATCAGCGTTGGCCGAGGAGCGAGAGTTACATCCTTGGATAGGGGTCGTTGGAAGTAAGGTGAATGTTCACTGTAAATTAAATTTTAAATAAAGCAGCACACGTCTGATTCCGATGTGAATCAATTATCAAGTGATCTTCTTTTATTTCCGTTTTATTCATCTTGAACCTTCGCAGAGGCTCCGGGTTAGTATGTCGGAATTCGCTGAATCGGCGTTCTTGTCTTCTTATACTATTCTATCCTATTCTATTCTTATACTATTTTGCCTATGCAGAGGCGTTTTTGGTTAGTACTGAGAAAAATATTATACATATATGATTATGCGTAATGTTCCCTGTGTGTGAAACCCGCTGTGTGAGATGGTTTAGGTGGGGGTAGAATATTACCGTTATTGGTAACTCCTCCCCCCTTAAGATGGAACGACGGCCACAACGAAGGTACAGGAACCGAGTGCTGGATAGGAGTGACGTTGGGGCTGAGGGTAGTGGGCGTAAAGACGATTGAACTCCGATTGTGGATCTATGTCAGAGCAGTTAGTAAACAATTATCAGATGCTATGTAGCCTGATTTTTCATTTTCATTACGCTCAGATCATTTTGTAAATCGACCAGGTGGAATTCCTCAAAGTTGAAGGTATCGTTGACATATTGCTGATGTGTGGCAAGCTAACGTCCCATATGTCGATTACAGTGGTGGCGGTGTCGACGTATTTCAACCCATCTGCTTCAATCGAACAAGGTTTTAAAGGTTTGTTGGGCATGCAGTTGGATGCAATGGTTTTATTTCTTGCGTTGAAAATGAGTAGAAGTCCCTTGATTGGTACGGCGGTCTTTGGGTAGAGTCCTCCATCAATAATGTTGCAAGTCGCCTTACTGTTGTTGAATAAGTTATGTAAGCATTCTGGATTGGGTGTAATTAGTGGGGTCTCACATCCATTAAAATTGCCTTTTTTTAATACAAGGTGATTTTAAAATCTTAATTTCTAATGTGTTTTTATTACACATATTTAGGGAGTACTTTGGTTTTGTTAATTGATACATTTGGTAATTTTCTTAAATATGAATCTAATGAGAGGATATGGTATGTTTCGTGTTCAAATTTTGTTTAAATATTTTGTTTTGTTGGGATTTCTTTGATAATTAATATTTCATTAGAGTTAAAAATATATTTCGGGGTTATTACCTGATCCTAGATTCCTCTTGAAGTTATATGTTAAGTTTTGACTTTTTTTTTTTTTTTTTTTTTTTTTTGAGACGATTTTAATCATGTTCCCTAGTTTGTTGATGATTTCCCTTTTAGTTCTGTTGTTGTTGGAAAATAAAATATTTAATTTTTCAAGAACCTGTCTTATTTTTCCGTGTAGTGTTGCTTCTATATCATAGAATTGTGTTTCATTTGTCAATTTGTCTATTGTTTTCAGGAACTCTCTTGCTGACTTTTCGTAATCATTTAATTGGATTACATGATTAATGGTTCTAAATGATTCTACTACTCTAGCTGGTCCCAGGTTGACTTTTATTAATGTAATTTATAATGTCAAGTATGAAGCGTTGTCCTTACCCTAGTGTATAAGAATTTAGTGTAGCGGTTAAAAAATTCCGGAATCAAGCGGTGTGTTTATGTGTCGGTTGCTATTTTAGTTGCTTTTCCTATTTTTTGTTTGTGTAGCTTCTGTCTTTTTTGCTGTTAGTACAGTAGTGCCGTTGTCAACTAGCGCTTTGTGTTTGCTAAATCGTGGAGTTAGTTTATTTCGCCTATTTTCTTTCCTAAGGATTATGTTGCCTGTAGGTATGTCAGGTGGTATTGTTCTCTTTTCGTTTAATTTCTCTGTTCTACTACGCGTCGAGGCTTCCATATTTAGTTTAACCGCAGGGTAAATATGAGAACGGAATTCGTTGAGTTTTGTTAGGTAGTCTTGTTCGTTATTGAATTTCACAGTTTGGTCGAAAATATGTGTTCTTCCGCTGAATAATTCGAAGGGTGTGTGATTAGTGCTCGAATGGATAGCATTATTATACGTAATAATTGCTTCATCGAGGATTTCGTCATGTTCTTGTGGTAACTTTAACTCCTTTCTTTTGTTGAAAATTACTCTATATATTTCCGTCAATGTAGAATGTAACCGTTCGACTGTGGAGTTACTACTTGATTTTTGAAAGGATGTAACGTGCAGTTCTATATTATATTGCTCCAGGAATTTTCTGAAGACCATCCCTGAGAACTCGGCACCCTGATCGAGAATGAGCTTCTTTGGTAGGCCGAATTGCTTCATGAATGTTTTGAAGGCTTTTGTGACGCTGACGGAGTTTCTGTTTGTGAGTGGGTAGGCTTGAGCAAACTTTGAGAATTTATCGATTATGGTCAGATTATAGTTATCATTGATTGTATAAATATCAGTGTGAATGATATCTAATGGTCCATTTGGTATTTCGGGTACCACGAAAGGTGGTTTTTGTGGTTGTCTGTCGTATTTGAGAGTTAGGCAAACTTCACAGTCTCGAATTATTTCAGAGATTTTGTTTTTTAGATGGGGTATATAGAAATCTCGTTTAAGGTGTTGGTATGTTTCGTCTATACCTCTATGATTGTTGTTAAGTCTTTATTATGTTCTCTGTCTCGTCTGAGTCAGTTGGTTCCGAAAGGAACTTCAAACACCTGCATATTTTACTATATACAGACCGGTGTCTGCGAAGTATTTGAAGTATGATTCTTGTATTACGGCGAATATTTCGTCGGTGGTATGTACTGCTAAGGTCTTATTTGGTTTAAGTAGGTTTTTTAAAATTCTTGATGTATTTTCTAAGGTGAAAGATGGTTCTGAAATATAACTACGGATTTTGTGTGTGAACGGGGATGTTTTGACACATGTAGAGATTGGATGTAGTTTAAATATTGCTTGTATGGTGAATGTATTTAATGGACTGGGTGAAAGTGGTACATTAGGGTTTGGTACCGGGCTGGTGTCGTTTGTGCACATATTCGGTTCTATTCTGCTCAGTGCATCTGCAATGACATTCTGTGAACCCTTTTTATAGACCATCTCGTAGTCATATTCGGACAAGGTTAATTTCCAGCGAAGGATTTTCGGATTTTGCCCCTTGAAATTTTCTAACCAGACTAGAGGTTTGTGGTCTGTGACGATTTTGACTTTATTACCGTATATGTACGGTCGAAAATATTTTACTGCCCAGACTATGGCTAGCATTTCCTTTTCTACAGTCGAGTACCGGGTTTCTGTGTCAGAAAGCGTCCTGCTTGCAAAGCAAATAGGTTTGTCGGAATTATCAGGGCCTTGTGACAGTACGGCTCCTATGGCGAAGTTACTCGCGTCCGTCGTAAGTGTAAATGGTTTTTTGAAGTCGGGGTATTGTAGTATAGGGTCGTTTGTTAATAGTGTTTTGCAATAGTCGAATGCTTTTTTGAATTCTGTGTCAATTATAATCGATTTGCCTCCTTTGAGTTGTCTTGTGATTGGTTTTGTAATTTTGGCAAAATCTTTTATAAATTTCCTATAATAGCCTAGTAATCCTAGGAATGATTTTATTTGTTTGATGGTCTTGGGACACGGGAAGTCTTTAATTGCTTTTATCTTATTTGGATTGGGTTTGATACCCTCTTGTGTGACTATATGTCCCAAGAAGTCTATTTCTTTCCTTAGAAAGTTGGATTTGTTTGTTTGGATTTTTAAGTTCGCTAATTGCAATTTCCGAAAGACGGCTTTGAGGTCTGACATGTGTTTTTGGAGGGAAGTGGAAAAAATTATAATATCGTCGAGGTAAACAAGACAAGTATTCCCTACCAAGTCTCCTAGCACATTGTCCATTACCCTTTGAAATGTAGCCGGTGCGTTTTTTAGCCCAAAAGGCATTCGCAAAAATTCATAATGTCCATTCTCAACTGAAAAAGCCGTTTTGGCCATATCATCTGGATGCATTTCAATCTGGTGAAATCCACTTGCCAGATCTATTGTGGAGAAATATTTTGCTTTTCCTATGCTGTCGAGTATGTCGTTAATATTTGGTATGGGGTATATGTCCGCGATTGTCTTGTCGTTCAGTTTTCTGTAGTCAATGACTAATCTCCACTTTTTCTGGTTTGTGGAATCAGATTTTTTTGGGACTACCCAAACGGGGGCACCCCAGGGTGAATGACTGTTTTGTATTATGTTATTGTCTAACATATGGGCGATTTGCTTCCGAACTTCCTCTTTATGAATGTATGGGTATCTGTAGGTTTTTACGTGTATTGGTATGTTGTCTAATGTGGAAATTTGATGCTTCACCTCGTTAGTGAAAGTGAGGGGCAAGGCGTCGTCGTAGAATAGGTTGTGAAATTCCTTGCAAAGCTTTAATAACCCCTCTTTTTCTTCTTTATTTAAATGTGATGTTTGGAATGTGTTGCCCTGTTGTTCACCTCCGAAAGGATGTTCAGTTTGTAGCTTTATACTACGAATTTGATCATATGCTTTTTCGTTATATGGCATTACTTGTACTGGGTGATCTAAGCAAAGCGTTTGTTCTATGTCCGAGTTGTTTGTAATTTCGAGGAAGTCTTTTCCCTCATTCGCTGTGTAGAGCCCTCCGGATATAAACAGATTTGTGTCAATAGATGTTGTATTGCAAAGGAAATCACCCTTAGTGAGACTAACAGGGAGCTTAACTCGAGCTTTCGTTATGGGGTGGATATAGAAGATGTCCGATGCGTAGTTGACTTCAGTTAGAATATCAAGGGAAGTGTGTTTTGTTTGGAGTTTGAATTCTCCCATATTTATATTAACCTTGTAGGTTGAAAGAAAGTCCATACCTAGGAGACCATTGAAATATGGATGAAACTTAAAAAGAAGGAGGTCTAATACACCGGGTTCGTTAAATTCTGATGGGACAGGCAATGTGATTTTTTTGTCTATAGAGTAACTTTGTAGAACAGTCGTAATTATTATTTCTTTACTCAGGTTTAGTGTCATTTCTTTGTTAGCAAATTTTGGGTCTATAAATGAAAAGGTAGATCCCGTGTCAATCATAAATTTCAACTTTTGGTTTTGATTGGGCATATTCAAGACTACATAAGGAAGTGTTGGACCATGAGTATGCCTACTTATGTAACCGACGGGTTTGTCGAGGCTTGTAGTTGAAAATTTTCGTCCTCGTTAATATTGTGAAAATTGGTCTGCTGCGTTTGTTCGGCAATATCATGGTTTTGTCTGTTTTGGTATGTTTCGCGAGGATTGTTATTCTTGTTGTTGTATCCGTTTGGTGAAGAATTGAAGTTTCGGGAGTTTTGGTAGTTCTGTACAGAGCTACGACTTTGATTTGGGAAGCGTGACTGTCTGAATGGGTTCGAGTTGTATGAGTTTGGGGAGTTGTAATTTCTGGTATTGCTGGGTCTGTTATTAGTACGGAAACGATTTCTATTGTATGGTGGTTGCCTATTTATGTTACTGTTCAGGTATTGTCCCCTGTTCTGTCCTTGATAGTGAAAACTTTTCTCGGCCTGGCACAATTGGAACGCTTCTTCTATAGAACCTGGGTTCCTTGCCCTAATTATTGTTACCAGGGGTTCGCGAAATCCGGATAGGAAAGCATGCAGACAAACGTCGTCATATAATGCTTTCTTCTAAGCTATGTCAGCCTGATAGTTATGATTAGAAGAAATATTGAGTAATTGGTTTCTTAGTTTTGTAATTTCGAAGAAAAGTGTACCTATTGGTAAGTCGTCGGGTAGTCTATGCAGTTCTCGTAAAATCATTGGTTCGGATTTTTTGCATGCGTATAAGCATTTTAAATTATTTTTGATGTTGTCCCATTCTAGCTTAGTTGCTAGATTGTTTAGTGCCTGGTCGGCTCTGCCCGTTATCTTATTTCGTATTGCTCTTAGTAGCAATTGTCCATATGGCGTCTGGTCTGTGCCCCTAATGAGCATTATAATCTCCTCTACGCTGGTAGTAAATCTGTCCAGGGTACCTGGAGTACCGTCGAAGTTAGGTAGTTGCTTAACAAATGCTAGTATGTCAGTTGGGTTGAGAGTCATGTTTATGGATGTATTTAGGGATGTGCTGGCTGTGTCCGTAATTGTTACAGTCCCTAAACTAGGAGTGACATTTCCTGACTGGTTCGAGGCATTGCCTGAGTCCGACATGGCTTCCGCTCTATTGGGTTCTTCCTCCCTAATTTCTGGTAGACTGACACTACTTCTAAGGCCTTGCTGGGACCTGGTTCTGTTTACTAAACTATTCTTTTTCATTTGTGAGCCCGAACTTGTACAGAAAAATTTCTTTTACTTTTACTTTTTTTTTTTGTTTTTTTTTTTTATTTTTCCCTTCTTTTTTTTTTTCTTCTTTGTGGGTGTTATGTGGATATTACGATATATGTTTGTTTATTATGTAAAAATTTCCCTCTTCCTCTTTTTTTTTTATGTAACTAGTATATACTTACTTATAATTAATATAAATGTGTGTGTTTGTGTTATTCTTAAAGATTTTGTATAGTATTTATGTGTTGTTGTTTTTTTTTTTTTTCTTTTTGTATAGTATTACGTGTTGTTGTACTTCTTATTTATTCCTCTGATGTCTGCAAATCATATATGGTTAGTGTGATTGTTCTTTTTTTTTTTCCTTTTTAGTTTACATACATTTTTTTTTGTGTTTTATATACTTTTTTTTTTTTTTTTATATATATTTTCGTTTTAGTTTATATATATATATTTCCTTTTGACATTTATTAGACGAAACAAAATATTTTTTTCCTTGTTGTAGTTGTTGTTTTTTTTTTCTATTATTTTCTTTTTAGTTTATATAAATATTTTCGTTTTAGTTTATATATATAATTTTATATTTTTGTTTAACGTTGATTAAAAAAAATGTCTTTATTTAATTTCAACGGAGTTGTTCTTTTACAAAGGATACTTATATTAACGTGCACTTAATGCTGAACTAACTGCTTGTGTGTTAAATATAAAAGGAATCGCGAATCAGAAATGTAAAGGAGAACTAAACTCTAACAGAAGTGTTCGCGTATCAAGAACTGAACTGTTCGCGTATCGAGTGTAAAGAAGAACTAAAACTGTTCTCGTATCGAGTGTAAAGAAGAACTGAACTGACGTCTTAAAGTTCTAAGATTATTTATAGGAGATTTTTCGGGGGTGGCGTGATTTTTGGGAGTTGGCTAAAGTGGCCTGATCGATTCTGATTGGTCACTTCGAAGATTTGTTTTGGATAATGATTTCCCACGAAAAGGGTGTAAAGTGATCTTCTTGTTTTGGACGCTGCAGCTGCGCGTATGAGTTAGATGGGGTCATTTGTTTATAATAAAAAAAGGGGTCAAGATTTGCTTAGCTTGCATTTTTACGCGTGGGAACTGGATGGGGTGAATTGTTTATAACAAAATAAAAGAGGGTCAAGATTTGCTGAATTAGCAATTTAAAGATGGGGTGAATTGTTTATAATAAAGTAATAAGAGTGGTATTATATGGGGAGGCGGATATATTACTCCCCCAACCTTTAAAAAAGTAGGGAAATGGAGGGTATAATGAAGGAGGTGTTTGCATATTTTCAATAGGGATTTCTTGCGAGATTATTTCTTCTTGTGGGACGGGGTTATCTAGTGCTGATTCAACTGATTTAATTTGTCTTATAATTATTTTTTTAGTCATTGATTTAAACTTATAGATAAGATATATAATAAGACTTATTAAAGTCATGATAAATGTAGTTGTTGTTATTATATTAAATATGTTGTTATACTTAGTTTTTTCGTAAATGATTTGTTTCGTTTGTAAGTAAGAAATAGGTTCCAATTTTGTTACATTATTTGTTACATAGATATTTTGTGTGTAATCTGAAAATGAGTTTACTATTGATATTTCGTTTAACTTAATGCTACAATCGTATATCTTAATTATATTATTTCCTTCTATAAATATTTTATTTTGATTACAGTTTTGTTTTAAATTTGTTTTCGGTAGATTCCAGGTAACAACAATGATGGGCTCTACATAACTAATTTGATTTGTTTTAAAAGTTTTACTATATTTGCATTCTGCTGGTATTTGTGTTATAATTCCATTTATACATTCATTTATTTCTTGTTTTCTAGTAGATTTTATGTATGTTTTATTGTTTTGTATATAATAAGTTTCTTGAACATTTTCTGTTAAAGTATTATTGTTATCGTCTGGGTAGGGGATAATTTTGAAAAGTGGGGTTTTGGATATTAGTCTAGGTATGTGCGAGATTATTAGTATTTCGTTCGTATCTGATTTCAACCAAGTAGATGTTTTTATGTTTAGAATTTTTTCAGTATTTATATCGACTATGTATTGATGATTCAAAAGTTTTGGGTTAAATATTCCGAGTCTTGTCAACTGCATGCCTAATTCTATGTCTTCTATGTATTCTGTGAAATGCTCTAAGTTAAATACAAGGATATTTAGTTTTTTGTCTGTATCTTGACTAATGGTGAGGTTGTTTAATATTTCAATGTTTTTGTTGACTGCGTCTATAATGTGGTTAAGTTCGTCGTTTTGGGCATTATTTGCTGTTAAACTGTTAATTTTGTCTTCTAGTTCTTCTTTGTCGTTCTGGTCTAAAGTGCCAAATAGATATTTATTTACTGTACCTACAAAGTTAATAAGTCCTCTTTTTGTTTCTCTTTATTATTCTGATGCCATTCATTTCACGGTTTAATTTCTCAGTTAGGTATTGGATGTGCATTAAATTTTTATATGGTTCTGTTTGCTCTAACAAGTTGTTGTAGGTGATTTGTACTTTGGTTAAATTTACGGTTAGATAATGAAATTCGTAATCTGAAGGTAGGTCCATAATTCCTGTTTTAAATATAAGATAGCCGTTTGGTGCTTTGATGGGATTAATTTCTATACTTTGTGTATGTGTTAGGGATGCCATTGATAGGAGTAGAAGCAGTAATATTGGAATGTCTGAAATTAGTCAGTATATTTGCTTTGGTGAATTTTCTTTTTTTTTCTTGAATTTTGATTTGTAGTGTGTAGTTTGTCTTCCTCTGTTTGTTTCAATAAAATGTTTGTCGTCAACTTGGGTAATTTCTCCTGTTTTCTTAAATGGTGTAGTTGTCTTACTTCTAACTAACGGGGCTTGCTTGTATTTTGTATTTATATCAAAGTCATTTCTATTTTTATTTAATTTGTCAATTTGATTTATCTTATTAGCTTGAGTGTTATAAAGGGGCGTGCCTGCATAAATGAATATATCTGCGGGTGTTCTATTTGTTGTCAAATGTTTAGTCTTGTGGTTATAAGTATAAAGGATGGTTTCGAACTTAGTTTGTTTATCTTCTATGCTAGATTCTGTATTAATAACTCTTAGTTTCTCATTCACAGTTCTATGAAATCTTTCTATATCAGAAATGCCATTTTTGCTCGTTGTTATACTTATTTTAACGTTTTCGGAGTTAAGCCAATTTTGGAGTGCTACGCATATAAATGCGGAATCTTTGTCTGCTTTGATTTCTAAGGGTTTTCCCATGTCATTAAAGATTTTAGTGATTGCTCTTTTTGCTTCTAGCCAATCACGACTTTGAACTTCAACTAGAGAGGCAAATTTAGAATATACGTCTATGCATGATAAAAATTGTTGATTGTCAACTAAATAAAAATCCATTACATATTTTTCTCTGGTATTAAATATTTCTGGGGTGGTTTCAAAAGTTAGTTTAGTATTTCTATTTTCTGATTTGGACAAATTGCAAATATCGCATTCATTAATAAAGTTCTGAATTAGTTTTTGGTAATCTGGGTAATAGTATTTTTCTTTGAACCAATTTATAGTTTTAGTGATACCTGGGTGAAGTAGTGTTTTATGGTTTTTTAAAATAATTTCTTTGAATTCTGCATAAGTGGGTATGTCTATTAGTTTGGAAGTTGTTCTTAAAGTTTTGGTTCGACTATTGGAAGAAATTCAGAAATAGTTATTAAGTTTTGATTATCTTCCTGAGCACTGTGTATTGTTGCCAGGGAACTACTTGTTTCGTCTCCTAAAAAGTTTTCGTCTATTTTAACTCTAGAGAGGGCATCGGCCACATAATTTTCTTTTCCGGGTAAATATTTTATTTTGTAATCGTATTCATTTAATCTGATTTTCCAACGCTGTAATTTCATATTGGGTTCTTTAATGTTGGATAACCAAATGAGTGGTTTGTGATCACTTAGGATCTCAAAATGTCTTCCGAAGAGATAGGGTCTGAAATATTTAGTTGCCCATACAATTGCTAATAGCTCTTTTTCTATAGCTGAATAATTGAGTTCATGCTCATTAAGGGTTCTGCTAGCAAAACAGATAGGTTTATGGTCCTGTGAAAGGACAGCGCCTAAGGCGACGTTACTGGCGTCTGTAGTTAAGGAAAAAGGTTTTTTGAAATCGGGGTATGCGAGTATGGGATCATTGGTGATGAGAAGTTTTAATTTCTCAAAGGCTGAAATATAATCTGGGTTATCTTTGTTAATTTTGGATCCTTTCTTTAATCCAAGGGTTAAAGGTTTTGCAATCTTTGCGAAGTTAGGAATAAACTTGCGGTAGAATCCGCATAAGCCTAAAAATGATTTGATTTCTTTCGGTGTTTTTGGAACCGGGAATTTTAAAATTGCTGTGATTTTGTCTGGATTTGGTTTAGTGCCGTCTGTGGTTATAATGTGACCCAAGAATTCTGTTTCCCTTTTCAAGAATTCGCACTTATCTAATTGTAATTTTAAATTTGCATTGCGTAATTTAGTAAAGACTTTTTGGATTGATGCTAAATGTTCCTCCAATGAAGTGGAGTAAATGATAATATCATCCAAATAAACCAAACAATCTTTGTAGATAAGAT
Organism: Drosophila saltans; assembly: GCA_018903575.1. Lineage (NCBI taxonomy): Eukaryota > Metazoa > Arthropoda > Insecta > Diptera > Drosophilidae > Drosophila > Drosophila saltans. Next base: position 28,618 of record JAEIGH010000136.1, on the reverse strand, counting down.
CTTCTAGCAAATTATTCATGCATCTTTGGAATGTGGCTGGTGCATTTTTCAAGCCGAATGGCATTCGTGTGAATTCGAAATGCCCATGTTTTGTTGAGAAAGCGGTTTTTTCAATAGATTTAGGGTCCATTTGAATTTGATGGAATCCCTTGGCAAGGTCAATGGTTGTAAAATACTGACATTTTCCTAATTTGTCAAGAATTTCATCCATTATGGGTATTGGGTATTTATCGTCAACGGTAATGTCATTTAAACTGCGATAGTCTATGACTAACCGAAACTTTTTTTCTTTGGATGCGTCCTCTTTCTTGGGTACGATCCATATTGGTGAACGATAGGGCGATTCCGATTTTCGGATTATTCCCTGTTGTATCATTTCGTTTATTTGCTATTAATTTCTTCATCAAAAATTTGGGGATGTTTATAGGGGTGCGTATATATAGGGTCTTCGTGTTTAGTACGAATGGTATGCTTAATAGTACTAGTAAAAGTCAAATTTTCACCTTTCCTGTACTGAATATCGCTAAAGTCGTATAATATTTTTTTTAACTTTTCTCTTTCTTCTGAATTTAAATGATCTAGTCGGAATTCATTATTTTCTTCAATGTTGTTATTTATTTCGTATGCAAATGCTTCGTAGTCAAAATCTACAGGGGGATAAGGAATTGATTCTGATGTCTCTTCTTCATTGTTGGTGAACTTAAAATAAAATTTATGATTTGATAATGTTACACTGTTATCATTATAATCAATAAGAGCTTGACTTGCTTTGAGGTAATTTCTACCTAGGAGTATATCATACGTAGTTGAAAAATTATGACAATAGAATTTTTGGGTTGTTTGACATAGTTTGCTGGGTGCAAAGGAAATACTTTTATTAAGCTCAATTACGCCTTTTATCGTCTGAACATTCAATTTTTCTGAGGTTTCGGGAAAATTAAAGAAGTTTTCGTTGATAAGGTTTATTGAAGAACCTGTATCAATGATACATTTAAGAGGTGTGTTGTTTATAGTTAATAAGATATAGGGGTTTCTTCCGTTTGATCTATCTGATGAATTGGTTCCGAGGCTGTCTGATGAAAATTTTCGGACCAGTCCATTCTACTCTGTCCGCTACCTGATGGCCTAATTCGTTTTGTAGGTGCATTCAATATGCCCGAGTTTGTTTGTTGTGCATGGTTAGTAGTTATGTTTTGGTTAGGTCGGAATCTGTTAGCGTCAAAAATGTTATGCCGTTGGTAATTTGGTCGTTGGTAGTATGGTCGTTGGTAGTTTGGTCGTTGGTAGTTTGGTCTAAATTGATTGTTAGGGGATGTTATATTGGGTCTTGGGTTGTGATTAACTGGTTGATAAGGTATTGGGTTATAATTGGGCTGAGGTACGAACTGATCATAACGTGGTTGAAAGAGTGTAGGGAATCTTTGAGTGTTGTTAGTAGTGTGATAGGGGGTTTTAAATGATTTCTCAAATGTGGGTTGTTTGTGGGTTGACTTATGCATATCAATAATATCTTCAACTAAGCCCTTTTCTTGTAAGAAACTTTTCAATGATAGTAAATCTGGGATATTAGTGTTTACGATTCTTAAATATATCTGCATTGGTAATTTTTGTATTAATTTCTCAGTGCTTGACTTTATGAGTCTGTGAAAATATGTTTTTTTCGTATGTATCATTTTCTAATTCTAGCTTACTCGTTAACTTTTGTTTTCTGCGTTCTGCTTCGTCCAGGAATTCTCGGATGTTGCCTTTGAAGGGGGTTTTACGGAAATTCTCCAACAGCGTCTCTTTGGGTGTCCGCGGTTTAAAATTCAATATCAGCTGGTTTCGTAGATCGGTCCAGGTAGTTAAGGTTGTTGTTCCCAGGGTACGCATAACTTCGCCGCTGATACTGCGATCAATGTACCCAAGCATCACATGTTGTTGACGGGTATCATCAGTAAAATACATGGAGAGTATGTAGTCAATACGATTTATAAAGGTGAATAGTGCATCGGGATTGCCGTTGAATTTTTCAACACTTCCAAGTTGGTGGACAGCTTCCGCCATACTAGATTCGGTGAGTGGTGGATGAACCATTTTATTTATTTTGAAGATTTGTTTTATTATTTGTTCGTTGATTTTCTTTTTTTATATAGAATTTTTCTTTTGTATTTGTTTCTTATAATTTTTTTCTTGTGAATTTCTTTAGATTTGTTGTTTTTTTTTTTTTTTTTTTTTTGTTTTATTGAATTTTTAGTTTTAACTTATGTATATCTCGTGTCTTCTGGTATATTTCCAGTTTTTATCGGTACAAAGGTCCTGGTATTTGACTCAGGTTTGAAACCTTAGCACAAAAAGTCTTGGTTGGAAACACAAGTTTTGCACTGCACTTTAACTTTTTGTTTTATCCTACCGACTGCGCCAATTTTATATTTTTGTTTAACGTTGATTAAAAAAATGTCTTTATTTAATTTCAACGGAGTTGTTCTTTTACAAAGGATACTTATATTAACGTGCACTTAATGCTGAACTAACTGCTTGTGTGTTAAATATAAAAGGAATCGCGAATCAAAAATGTAAAGGAGAACTAAACTCTAACAGAAGTGTTCGCGTATCAAGAACTGAACTGTTCGCGTATCGAGTGTAAAGAAGAACTAAAACTGTTCTCGTATCGAGTGTAAAGAAGAACTGAACTGATGTCTTAAAGTTCTAAGATTATTTATAGGAGATTTTTCGGGGGTGGCGTGATTTTTGGGAGTTGGCTAAAGTGGCCTGATCGATTCTGATTGGTCACTTCGAAGATTTGTTTTGGATAATGATTTCCCACGAAAAGTAAAGTGATCTTCTTGTTTTGGACGCTGCAGCTGCGCGTATGAGTTAGATGGGGTCATTTGTTTATAATATAAAAAGGGGTCAAGATTTGCTTAGCTTGCATTTTTACGCGTGGGAACTGGATGGGGTGAATTGTTTATAATAAAGTAATAAGAGTGGTATTATATGGGGAGGCGGATATATTACTATATATATTTTTCCTTTTTTTGACACTGGAGACAAGAATCACTTTAATTTATGTATGTTTTCTATAATCCAGCAACCTCACTTTATTTTTTTATTTTTTTTTTTGAAACGAAGTTTCTTATCGCGCGGTAGGGGCTAAACCGAAAAAATTAAGACTAAAAAGTGTAACGACACTTTTACCGTTACCAAATGTTTTGTCTTTTTCTTTCGCATTGAACAGTGTATGAGTATGTAGACAGAGAGGGACGCACAAGCAGTGATCGCGAGCTCGAGTTTGTTGGCAGAGGGACGCACAAGCAAATGCGGAAGAGGAAAGAGGTAGCGGACTCGAGTTTTAAGGCAGAGGGACGCACAAGCAAATTCAGAAGGGAAAAGAGGTAGCGAGCTCGAGTTTGTTGGCAGAGGGACGCACAAATAAATGCGGGACGAACAAGTAAATACGGGACGCACAAGCAAAGATTCTGAGATTGAGAAAGCGTCATAAATGTGTCACACATGCATATACATACATATGTATTCGCGGTATATGCTCGGATTCGCGATCCCGATCCCTTTTTGTCTGCCCGGATGCTTGTTTGTTGGAAATATTGTCGTCGGGCGAAATTTGGCAGCCCACCTTGCATTAAATTATTATTGCATATTACCCTTAGAATGTCTAAAATACCTGAGCAAAAGATTTTTTCAAAAACTAAACACGTTTAGAAGTAATAGCCGTAAACCTGAGTAGGTATATATAGAGCCTGGTTGCGGGCAACAACATTCAAATATGTTTTACTAGACTCGGTTCCTTAAATCTGCTGGCAAGATATGTCAAAAACTCCCTAACCGATTTTGCTCAAATTTTGAAATTATCTTTATTATAATAAACCCATTTTTTTATAAATCTATCTGAACTAATATAATTGTGATCGCTTTGTTGTTTTTTTTTTAGCTAAATAGTCTCCCAAAATGGGTCGAAAAAGTAACTTTTATCAAATCTGTAAAAAATTATTTTTTTTGGAATTTTGAATTTTTTATAGTTTATCGTATGTGCTGAAGTCTTACAATTTAAATAATGTTTGGTTTTTGCAATTCGGATGAACGTGGCATTTTGGTAGCATTTGAGCTACTTTTTTTATACAGTTTCCTGTTGGGCGGAGTATTTCAAAATATGTACATTCATCCATATGTATATAGTTTTTAAAAAAATATTAAAAAAAATTGTTAATGTATTAATTAAAATAAATTTTTTTTTTTTCAAAATTGCATGAATAAAGCAGCTCTCACCCCCTTAATCGAAAGAAACTTCGTTTCATCTGGGTGTCCCATGACACCTCTCTTCTTCTTTTTTTTTTTTTTTTTTTTTAGTTTATGTATATCCTTTTGACAATGGAGACAAGGACCACTTTAATTTATTAAAGTTATTTTAATCCAGGAACCTTAAATTCACTTCCTTTTCCTCCCCTTTTTTTTTTTTAGGATCACTTTAATTTATTAAAGTTTTTAATAATTATTTTAATCCAGGAACCTCAAATTCACTTCCTTTTCCTCCTTTTTTAGGATCACTTTATTTTATTAAAGTTTTTAATAATTATTTTAATCCAGGAACCTTAAATTCACTTCCTTTTCCTCCCCTTTTTTTTTTAGGATCACTTTAATTTATTAAATTTTTTAATAATTATTTTAATCCAGGAACCTCAAATTCACTTCCTTTTCCTCCTTTTTTAGGATCACTTTAATTTATTAAAGTTTTTAATAATTATTTTAATCCAGGAACCTCAAATTCACTTCCTTTTCCTCCTTTTTTAGGATCACTTTATTTTATTAAAGTTTTTAATAATTATTTTAATCCAGGAACCTTAAATTCACTTCCTTTTCCTCCTTTTTTAGGATCACTTTATTTTATTAAAGTTTTTAATAATTATTTTAATCCAGGAAACTCAAATTCACTTCCTTTTCCTCCTTTTTTTTTTTTATTTCCATAAATTGTGTTGACTTTGCTGTTTGAAATCCAACTTAAGACTGACTTTTCGAATTTGTTTCTGCTCTATTTAAATGTTTTGTGGCAAAAGCAACGACTGTGGTTAGTGGCGTGACCGAGCTGCGCTACTAAGAACTCCGTAGCGCGACCGTGCTGCGTTACCAGGAACTCCGCAACCGCGGTCCGTAAAGCGACAGTGCTGCAGTACCAAGAACTCCGCAACCGCGGTCCATAACTTGACAGTGCTGCGCTACTGCGGCTCGTGGCGCGACTGTGCTGCGGTACCAGGAATTTCGCAACCGCGATCCGTAAAGCGACAGTGCCGCGCTTCTAAATCTCGTGGCGCGACCGTACCATGTTACCGAGAACTCCTCAACTGCGGCTCGTGGCGTGATCGTGTTGCGTTACTAGGAATCTCTTATTGTGGCTTGTGGCGCGACCGGGCTGCGCTACCAGGAACTGTTCGATAGGAACATTGCAACTTTGAATCGACAGTCGTTAGATTATTAATATTATTTTGTTGGTGTTACTTATATACATGTGCCACTCATGTATACCCTAGCAGTGATCAGCGATTGATGTCTGCTTTTGGGTACATAAATGATTCTCAAGTTGTGCCATTTATTTACATATGTATGTATATATATTATCATTCTGGTATAAACTAGCGGTGATCAGCGATTGATGTCCGCATTTGAATACATAAATGATTTTCGTGTTGCAAATATCTGTATTAACTTATTTATATATACATATATATACATACATACACACACATACACATATACACACATATATATACATACATATATACATTCATATACATATATACATATACATACATACACACATGCATGTACTAGCGGTGATCAGCGATTGACGCCGCAATGCAATACATATATGATTTTCATTTTGCAAATATCTTTATTAAACATTTTTTCTTTTTTTTTTTTTTTTTTTTTTTGTTTTGTACATATATATATTTTATGTATGTACTAACGGTGATCAGCGATTGACACCGCATTCCAATACATAAATGATTTTCATATTGCAACACATCTTCCTTATATATATATATATATATTTATGTTTTTTTTTTTTTATTTTTATGTGTATATTGTTTTTGTACTCACTAGCGGTGATCAGCGATTGACGCCGCATTCGAGTACATAACGATTTTTTTCTGTTGCACAATGTCTTTATTAAAAAAATTTTTTTTTTTTTCACATTCATATATATATTTTTCTTGTATGTACCAACGGTGATCAGCGTTTGATATCCGTGGCTTTATGCATTTATTCTTTCGTTTGTATTTTGTTAATTTTTTTTTTTTTTTTTTTTTTTTTTTTTGGCACCAAAATGATTCTGTTCATTTTCACCACTTTTTTTCCTCTCTCTGCCGTTGGGTACTTACTTGTATCCTTACATTGTTGTGAAAATTATATATTTTAAAGGCATCGTATTGTTCGAATACCAGCTGCGCCAGTTACATCCTTGGATATCAGGGTCGTTGGAAGTAAGGTGAATGTTCACTGTAAATTAAATTTTAAATAAAGCAGCACACGTCTGATTCCGATGTGAATCAATTATCAAGTGATCTTCTTTTATTTCCGTTTTATTCATCTTGAACCTTCGCAGAGGCTCCGGGTTAGTATGTCGGAATTCGCTGAATCGGCGTTCTTGTCTTCTTATACTATTCTATCCTATTCTATTCTTATACTATTTTGCCTATGCAGAGGCGTTTTTGGTTAGTACTGAGAAAAATATTATACATATGTATATGATTATGCGTAATGTTCCCTGTGTGTGAAACCCGCTGTGTGAGATGGTTTAGGTGGGGGTAGAATATTACCGTTATTGGTAACTCGAGCAACTGATCTGGGCAGAAGAGTTAGAGTCGGCGAAGAGGTCGGAGTGTAATCAGGGAGTATGAAAGTGTTAGTGGGTAATATTTATGTAGTAAAATTAAAACGAAAAATAAAAAAAAAAAAAAACGAAAGAAAGAAAGAGTATTGGCCGCCAGTCGTGTCTTCTGCCGAGGGTATCCTCTGGATGGAGGATGTGGAGTTATTCCCACCTTAGTGCAACAAAAAACAAAAAGGAAAATGGGAACCTCCCACAACCAGCATAGGGGCGCATGGCATCAGGAAGCTCACGCGCAAATTAATTGTCACAATACCAAGTACCACGATGGCTTGGGTGATAGTATTGGTGTTCACCAGAAAGATCATCCACTGTCACTTTGACGCTTTGATAGTATTGGTGTTCACCAAAAAAATCATCCACTGACGCTTTGACGATTTGACGACGCGCCTTTAACACATTACCAAGAAATACGATCACTTGGTTGGCGTTCATCAGAAAAAGCTATCCACTGTTGCGTTGAAGTCAGATGTGTTAGACTATTTGATCTACGGGACGCAGATCTCGAAAAAGTGGAGGAGTTAACATAGCTTGGCGTTCCCCCAATTATGCCCAGTGGCAAATATATTGAGGAGCAGCGGCAGCGCCGACAGCGGCGACAGTTGCGACAGCAACAGCAGCATCAGCGCTGAGCGAGGCGCGAGCAACTGATCTGGGCAGAAGAGTTATAGTCGCCGAAGAGGTCGGAGTGCAAGCAGGGAGTATGAAAGTGTTTGTGGGTAAGATTTGTGTATCTTGGCCGCGGGTACAAGGCCTGACTGCTGTTACAAAATTAACTTATATATGTGAGGCGAGAGAGAACTCACATGTTTGGTCACTCATACTAGGTGTGGCCAAAATGCAAACTCAGTATACAGTGAACCGGCTCATTCGTTCTTTTTTTCGAAGTGAGCCAACTCACTCATATGGCTCACTTGCAAATAGCTCATGAGTTCACTTTGCGATCGCCAATTGAGGAGAACGCAAAATAAACCATAAGAACTAGTTAGCTAGTGAGGCAAACTGAGCTAGTGAGCCAAAATGAGCTAGTGTACCAAAATGAGACAGTGTGCCAAACTGAGCTAGTGAGTCAAACTGAGCTAGTGTGCTAAAATGAGCTAGTGAGCCAAACTGAGCTACGGTGCCAAAATGAGTCAGTGTGCCAAACTGAGCTAGTGAGCAAAACTCAGCTAGTGTGCCAAAATGAGCTAGTGGGCCAAACTAAGCTAGGGTGTCAAAATGAGATAGTGTGCCAAACTGAGCTAGTGAGCCAAACTGAGCTAGTGTGCCAAACTGAGCTAGTGAGGCAAACTGAGCTAGTGAGCCAAAATGAGTTAGTGTACCAAAATGAGACAGACTGCCAAACTGAGCTAGTGAGTCAAACTGAGCTAGTGAGGCAAAATGAGCTAGTGAGCCTAAATGAGCTAGTGAGCCAAACTGAGCCATATTGAATGAATTGCTTGTGTGTTACTATTCCTAATTTTTCCAAAATATTCGTCTAGTGTTGTCATCTTTTCCTTTTTTTTTTCTCTCTTCCTTTGTTTTTTTCTGAACTTTATCTAGATTATTTGCCCTACTCAAATACTTTTTCTTCAAGCACCTATTGTGCATTCTATAAATTTTGATTAGTAAATTGACGCTTAGTATTATTATTATACGATCAATAAGATCGTAATAGTTGTTAGACCTTGTGTCTCTACTTCTACCTTATTGTTCACATTGGCAGTGGAATCCACTGTTTTCGTGTCTATCAAGCCCATTGTTTGTGGTGGGGCGAAGAGTTCCAATGGGTAGAGCCCACTTCTAGTACCAGAAAAGGATATGGATGATGAAATAAACGCGCGTTATCTTGTTTGCAAAGCACAGGCCAGATTTATTTATATTAAGTACCGGACCGGATCACAATGTTAAGATAAGGCGTTAACGATTGAAGAAAAACTTATAGAGAATTATGGGGCCAAGAAAATCTCGGATGCGATGGTAGTTACCGGGATGAAAAAAACCAACTAAAACTAAGATAGAGTTTTCCTTGGAACTTGCTGGTCATCGGAGTTTGACCGTTCTCGCATACTGGATTTTTCCCCCCCCCCCCGGATAACTCTTCCTGGTCACCCTTTCTGGCGTGAACACCCATTTTTGGTTTTATGGAAAATGTTCTGAATAATTTCGAGATTCTGTCTATAATAAAGTATTTATACAGTTTTGAAAATCGGTTTTTTGCTTTTCTGAATCATCCATAAAATTAGTTAACTCTATCCAAAAAGAGAGTGTGATATCAATTAGTGATATCCACTAAAAGTGATCAAGAGATCAAAGAAAAAATTAATTGATTAAATAATTCATTGTATTGCATATATGAAAAAAATAAAAAGTGACAGAGACTTGGAAAGTAGAAGGGGGGATAGTTCATGTGGTTGGCTCACAAATCAGGTTTACATATCATTAAAAGTTTTACAAAGTATACTCCAACCACATTTGTTAGTAATAGCCCACTTTTTTTTTGTTAGTATTTTTCAAGCAGCGTTTGCACGCATCGGCTTGAGATTTTAGTTTAAATTAAATGATTGAAAATGGGTGGTTATAAACATAAAATTTTTTTTTAAATGGATGAATGAATAATGATTTTTTTTTTAAATTAAAGGCAATATCGGAAATCCGATTTGCGTTACTTTGCACCACGGCAAAGTTTGTCTTCAAGGGGTTTTAAACTGTCTTGGTAGAGTTGTCGGTCTTCCTCATAGATGGTTGCTGTCTTCAGCTTATCCTGCACCAGTCTTCTCTGGCGCAGGAGGGCGATTCTTTTTCCACCCCGCTTCTTCCTTCTTTGAGTCGATTTATCTTTTTGTTGGCAAGCACGGTACTCAGCTATGGTGAGTGGGCGTGGTCCATCGTTTGGATACACCACTAGTGCCTCTTCTAGTGTGGGTGCATCCCATTGCTCGACAGGAGCAGTACTTTCGAATGTCACTGTTTCTGTTTTCTTATTATTTTTATTTTTATTATTAATTTCAGCGTCGGCCATGTAGCACGTGATTATAGATATGGGCACTTTTTTAACTTTTTAGACGGGAGCGGCAGCAGCTAGATGGAGTGGTGTTGATTTAATTAGTTCATTCCAAATAGGGAATTCAGTCACTTTCTCCTTTTTGATTTTGCCGCATTATATGTATGTATATAATAAAATGGATATATTAGGATGATTTTTGTTGTGGTTGTTGTGATTTTTTTTTTTTTTTGTTAAATCAGCTCCAGCATTTTCAGCATTTCAACTTTCAATAAAAATAAAAAGAAGTATGGTTTAATTAAATTTCTTCTTCATTCATCCATGTTTTTATATTGATCAGTGACGGTCCTGTCACGGTCGCCATGAAATGATATATTTTTAATATCGCCATGAAATAAGTTATTTTTAATCAAATAAAAAGGTAATCGTCCGTGCTCTTCTGTCATTTTATTCAGAATGTTGAATCTATACATAAGAATGCTTATGCTGCTTATTGGCAGCTACAAAATGTGTAGCTGAGGCGAGAGTGTACTCACATTCTTGGTGGGACCAAAATGCAAGCTCAGCATATTTAGGCTGGCTTGCCAGCACAGTTCATTTATGTAAACAAAGGGTGACCAGCAGAGGAATGAAGAGGGCTTTGCCGCTATCCCCAAACGGGCACACTGACTTAATTATTAAACAAGTTCGAAGGTGAGCTCCATCTTGAGAAGTTGGCTTTTTCCTCCCCGGTGTATTTCCTACGCATCCGAGAATTTTCTTAGCCACATTCCTACCTAGTTTTGTAGATTCTATAGCGCCTCATAAAATTGTGTCCCGGTAACTTAACGTAAATAAACTTGGCCTGTGTTTAAACGAAGCTACCGCGCGTTATTAATTCTAATTCCACCACCACACTTGGGTAATAAGTCTGGGCTCTATATCACTTGTCAGAAGCTTCGCCCTACTACATTCATTGGTCCTTCGAGCCGGATATCCTTCCACACGCCCCAGCTTCGCATCGGTGAAGAAGCTGATAAGAAGAAACATTCTTATTGCCATTCCATTTACTCACCAATACATACACATACAGTGGTTCACAGCTTATTTCAACCACCCAATGAAACAAAGTTGAATCAAGAATATCTTTTAAACGGAGAAAAGTAACAACAAAATTGAAACGCAGAACTTTCAGTTAATATATGAACTAAAGTATCCGCAATTCCTTTATTTTAATTTATTTAATTTTTTATATAAAAAAAAATCAAAAACTAGAAAATTCGACATTTCAATGTCACAGGTTATTTCAACCAACCTACCTAAAAGGTTTGGCTTTTCTTAGAATAGAATTAACCCCTACATATTTTCATTAACACTGTACTTACACTATATTTTTTTACAATACAAAAATTGTCCCCCACTTTATGTTCACACACACAATCACATTTACACTATGAATAAGACCCCCAAATGTATATACATGACCCCCTAGATCCTAGAATCGTGTATATAAACTCGACCTTTTTCTTAATAAAATCAGTATTCAAGCAAGTCTTGTCTATTCACTACTCTGCAATCACCGGGTGAGCATCGCTGTGTCTTTGGCCCCCATTTGCATGATCTCTCCGAAGTCCACCCAATTTCAAGTGTTGGTTGCGACAGCCCCATGTCACTAGTTAATGTTCTAGAGGCAAACATTTTTATAAATAATCTATATTGTATATAAAATTCTCGTGTCACAGTTTTCGAAGTCATACTCCTCCGAAACGGCTTGACCGATTTTGATAAAATTTTTTGTGCTTATCCGGTATCTATGAGAATCTCTACCACATTCTTACATACATACAAAATATACACATTCTAACATACATACATACATACTTACACTAAGTAAGCTAGGAAATTATTTATATGCCAAAACAACGTTTGCCGGGTCAAATAGGTTATTATTGATGTATCTTTTGTACAATAAGCAATGCCAAGAAAACGCACCAATTACAAAGCGATAATTACGCTATCGTCATTAATCCTGATGTGCCTGTTGTTGATGATGTTGGAATCATGGTTGGCGATTTTACAGCTGCACGAGAAATTGTGATTTGTAGAAGAAATAGTAATCTTCAGTTCATTTCTGACGCTCTCAAATATCCGCTAATATTCTGGAAGGGACAAGACGGATATTGCATAAACATGAAACAACGAGACAACGTATCAGGTACTTCATTGATTATTAATTTGATCATTAATCATTTAACAAAACAATTAAATTATTACAGGAGCTGAAACAAACAAGAACGTTAGCTCAAAGGATTATTATGCGTACCGATTAATGATTAGGCGTGGTCTGGACAACGTCATTTTACGATGTCGTGAGCTTTGTCAACAATTCATGGTCGACATGTACGCGAAGATTGAAAGCGAATGACTACGATACTTAAGATATAATCAGCAAAAGCTGCGCGCGGAAGAGTACATTCATTTGCGAGACGCTATCAACAACAACGCCGACGTCGCCGAAATTGGTAACCATGTCATTTTACCATCATCGTACATAGGCAGTCCACGTCATATACAAGAATATATACAGGATGCTCTGACTTTCGTGCGCGAATATGGAAATTACTAGAAAATTATTTATATGGCAAAACAACGTTTGCCGGGTCAACTAAGTCATTAAATAACTAGAAAATTATTTATATGGCAAAACAACGTTTGCCGGGTTTTCTAGTAAAATTATAAAATTCAATAACATTTTGGTGACCCCCGACTTTGGCGTTCCCAATTTAAAAAAAATAAAACATTTTGGTGTAACAGTCAAAGTGTGAGAATTTTTGTCAACTCAGACTAAGTTTCTCAATAACACGCATATAAGGAATTTTGGTCAACTTGTCGATCATTTCCTTTTTTAATACAACGCTTTGGAAAATATTGATATTCCTTAGCGAGGGCACGGTTTTGCAGGCTAGCAACAATCCGGGGTCCCGACATTAACGAAGCAATTGATTAACTTGGATATCATTGCATTTGTGCATATCATTTATGTCAACTTGGCGACGGTATAAACATAACTACATCTGCTTGTGAGACAACTGACTGTGTCAGCACTTTGTCACCTAGTCAATTTGGCGACTAGAATCACAGCGGAAAAAAGTACATTTGAGTCAACTTGGCGACTATTAGTGTACAACAGAAATTATCAGCACTTTGCCGACTAGTCAGTTTGTGGATTAGAACGACAGCAGAGTATAATCGGAAAACTCCAAATTTGGATTTCTGCAACGTGGGACAAGGCGTACCCAATCAATTGAATCATCTGGAAAACTGGAACGAAGACCAAGCAGTCGAAGGATTCTACGATTCATTATATACATTTATATTAAATAAAATAAAAAAAAAAAAAATTTTTTAAAACTTTATACTTGTTCAATTTAACTTTATTTACTAGTACTTTGATCACTAATCGGTGCGAGTCGGAGCGTACCTTGTCAATTGACTAAAAAATATACTTCCAACGGATCAAAGTACATAAAGTAAAATGGATAAAATATACTAACAACAGTTTGAGCGAGGTGAAGAGATTCAAAATGTCATCAGAAATGTCAAAAAGGACTCTGCCTCAAGAAAGTCAAAAGTTCTCTATTATGATAATAAAATTGAGACGATTGAGTATCTTTGGGATGAATTTGACAAAGCCCACACTGATTTATTGGAATCGTTGGGATACGAGCCATCCGGTCACGATTACTTTAAAAAGGAATATTATTCAAAATTAAAAGAATTAATAGAAGAAGTAATAAAGGATTGGAAACTACAAAGGGCAAAAATTGAAGAAAGCAAATTGGCCCATCAAAAAGATGAAGATCGCATTAACATTCAACCTTTGATCAGAAAGCAAGGCGCTATGCTAGCAACACTTTCCAGGATATTGAAGCAAATAATTCCTGAAGAAAAAATGAACTACAAAACAGTTGTAGAAAACTTATGGCAGCAGATAGAACAACTGCACTATAAGATGTATAAACTTGCAGTAGATCCAGTCGAAGCTGGATACAATTTGGAAACATTCATAATGGCAGAAAAGGCGATACTGAAATTTTGTGTCCCACCTGCACATGATGTGACAACGTCGTCACTACAATTGCCAAAAATTTCAATTCCAAAATTTGATGGAAATTATTTGAAATGGCAACAATTTCATGACATTTTTAAGAAAATGGATCATGAATCAAACATACCCGCTGTACAAAAGATGTGGTATTTAAAAGCAAATCTATCAGGGGATGCCGAAAGATTAATTAGGCACCTTGAATTAACAGAAGTCAATTATGACACTGCATGGATAATGTTGCAAGAACGATTTAACAATTAATGGGTCTTGGTTACAGCAGTGTTCGAAAAATTATTTGATCATCCAAACATTGGAAACGACGCCCTGTCAATAAAGAATCTTCATGATAATATTCATGAATCATTGCAAGCCTTAAAGAATATAGGCATTGACACAGAAACTTGGGATTCTATGATAATTTTCCATATGACAAGAAAATTGGATAGACTTACCCACACTCTATATGAACAATCCCTTTCCGATACAAGGGAATTGCAGAAGACCAAAGAATTCCTTGCATTTTTGGAACAACGTTTCCTTGCCCTAGAGGCGATTGGTACCAAGCAGTCCAGGGAAAGGCAAAAAATATGTGCATCAGCGTCTGGCACAAACTCATCTTCATGTCCATTCTGCAGTAAGTTAAATCACAAACTGTTTCAGTGAGATAAATTCAAAACTAAATCTGCAGCAGAACGGTTAAACTGGGTACAGAGACAGAGAATGTGTGTCAATTGTTTTAAAACCGACCACATGTCGAAGGCTTGTAGCTGGAAGGGATGTTTGAAATGCGATGGAAAACACAATACATTGTTACATTTGGGAAACAACGATTTGAAATCAAATGTAACAGCTACGGTCTCAGCTACGTCCACATATGGAAGCAATAAAAATTATACTCTACTAGCGACGGCTAGGGTAATTGTTAAAGGGACCAATGAGCGAGAAGGAGAATTTCGTGCGCTCTTAGACAGTGGCTCCCAAGTCAATCTAATCTCAGAGAGACTAGTAAAACAATTATCTTTAAAAATAGAAAAGGCATCGCTAAGAATTGAAGGAGTAGGAGGACAACCACAACTCAGCAGCTCAAGAGTAAATGTACTTGTGAAATCAAAATACACCGATTTCAGTACAAGAATCGAGGCCTTTGTTTTACCGCACATTGTTGCAGATCAACCCACAGAAGCAATTACGCAAATGTTTGACCTGCCGAAAACATACCTCTAGCGGATCCCAACTTTTACAAAACAAGTAAAATCGATTTATTACTAGGTGCAGATCACCATTTCTCAATATTATTACCGGGACAAATAAAACAAAATAGTTGTCCAGTTCTTCCAAATTCAGAATTTGGTTGGATTATAGTTGGGAAAATAAATATGGTTACATCTGCACCTGCCACTTGTATGGTGCCTTCCAAGTCTGATGAACTGTTGGAGCGGTTCTGGAAATTGGGTACCCTGAAACCAGCAAGAGCATACAAAGGTCCAGAGGAAGAGTATTGCGAAAAGCACTTCTTGGACAAGTTACAAAAAACCGCAGATGGACTGCCATTTGCTGAAGACTCTTCATCCCTGGGGGAGTCTTGTGATGTGGCTGTTAGAAGATTAGAAGAACAGCTTAGACACATGAAGGAAGTGTTGCCCAAAAAATTACCAAGGCGGCATCATTGTGTACTCAAACCTGATAGTACCACAACCAAATTAAGAGTGGTATTGGATGCCTCGTCAGAAAAATCTGTAAATATCTTGTATCCAGAACCAGGTGAAAAACATCAACTTGATGACGACGACGACGATGATTCCCAAGAATCAAGGCAAAGCCCAAAAAGACGAATCTTAGCATCGTTACCTCTAACGTTATTAATGATCTTGCTATTGTTACCATTGGCATTGGCCCAATCAGTAAATGTGACCCAATTTGGTGCCAAACCTGGCATTTACTATGAGAAAATTGGAACGTCTAGATTTGCTGTAGCTGACTGGACAATCATTGCGTATTATAATTTGGATCCATATTGGGACGATATGAACACATTTTCTTTCGGAGTAAAAAAGATTGGGGAAATGTGTTCCCGATTAAAGCCAAGTCAAGCCTGTTCTGCAATGTACAAACACTTCCAACATGTGGAAGAGGAACTGAGAATGGAAAACGATCTCTTGCATATAGGACGAAATCGTAGAGCACCATTTGATTTTATTGGCAACATCGCCAGGAGTCTATATGGAGTACTGGACTCAGAATATGCAAAAGAAATGTCCAATACTATTGAAAAGGTAAAAACAAATAAGGAATACTTGGTAACACTCTTAAAGAATCAAACATCTATACTTGATCCAACAATCAACATCTTCAAGCGTGATGAGGCGGTTATTGAGAAGCGATTGAATTTGATGGAGCAGCAACTACTCGATATATCTCAAGCACATTCTGATTCTGTCAAGACTTTTCAATGGTATCTCACGATAACAACACAACTTTCGGTGATTGCTTCAAATTTGCAACGAGTACAATCAGAGATTGCTCATGTACTCACTGACGTTCATCATGACCAAATTAGCCCGTTGTTACTCTCGCCTGAACAACTTGAACAACACTTAAAAGAGTTAAAAAATCATCTTCCACCAGGACACATACTTCCTGCCACAGACGATGATGTTCTACAACTGTATAAAATGATGAAGGCAGAAGGGAGCATTGTAAAGAAGCGCGTAATATTCAAAGTAACGCTACCATTGCTCTCAGCACAAGTATTTGAATTATACAATCTAGTTCCTATACCAGCAATCAGCAATAAAGGAATTATGACGATGGATATTCAAGTTCCCATGATAGCGGTCAATAAGCACAGAGATCAGTTTCTTGGATTATCAGCAACTGAATTAAAGCAATGCCATCAAGTCACAAATGAAGAATTCATATGTCAAAATAAACAATCTGTGTTCTCAATCAACAGTAATTGTGAATTCCAGTTGTTCAACAACAAAACTTCAAATATGTGTCAAATCAAATACACAAGCATGACTTTCGTCTGGTTCAATATGTACTTCAAGAATCATTGGATTTTTGCTACAACGTCGCCAATGGAGTTATCTGCAGTCTGCGATGACAACAGTTCAATCATCACCATAAGTCAAGGAGGATTATTAACACTTGATCCAAGTTGCACTTTGCGGAATCCATTAATACGTGTAACTGGACATCGTATTACAACTACCGGCACAATGCATATGTCATATGCCCGGTTTGGGAATTTCTCCACTATGATGATGAACTCAACTAATGAAACGGCTTCTACCAATGTTCAGCTAAGCTACAATGAACTTGACAAACTCAGTAGTCAATTATGGCCCACATTCAAAATAAAGTTACCATATGACCTAAAATCTAGTCAAGGGCCTATTCAACATCACAACATTGCTTCATACATAGCGCTAATAATATTCATAACATTAGTGCTGCTATATGTTATCAAAAATCGGTTTACCAACGGAAGACAAGAAGCCAGGATTGCTATTGGCCTTTAACAGATGACCCCTCCCACAACTGGTACCTAGATGCCAACTGGCCGTCAACCGACTCAATCTACACATCGACCTGTTGGAAACTACGAAATCAACATTTAAGTAATGTTGAACAGTCGTTCAACGGCCGGGAGTATGTTGGTGTAAATGCATGCTTAAAATACAAACTATGAATTTCTCACAGTAAAGACCAACGCAGGCTTTGCTTAGAATAGAATTAACCCCTACATATTTTCATTTACACTGTACTCACACTATATTTTTATACAACACAAAATTGTCCCCCACATTATGTTCACACACACAATCACATTTACACTATGAATAAGACCCCCAAATGTATATAGTAATATATCCGCCTCCCCATATAATACTACTCTTATTACTTTATTATAAACAATTCACCCTATCTTTAAATTGCTAATTCAGCAAATCTTGACCCTCTTTTATTTTGATATAAACAATTCACCCCATCTAATTCCCACGCGTAAAAATGCAAGCTAAGCAAATCTTGACCCCTTTTTTTATTATAAACAAATGACCCCATCTAATCATTATCCAAAACAAATCTTCGAAGTGACCAATCAGAATCGATCAGGCCACTTTAGCCAACTCCCAAAAATCACGCCACCCCCGAAAAATCTCCTATAAATAATCTTAGAACTTTAAGACATCAGTTCAGTTCTTCTTTACACTCGATACGAGAACAGTTCAGTTCTTCTTTACACTCGATACGAGAACAGTTTTTAGTTCTTCTTTACACTCGATACGAGAACAGTTCAGTTCTTGATACGCGAACACTTCTGTTAGAGTTTAGTTCTCCTTTACATTTTTGATTCGCGATTCCTTTTTATATTTAACACACAAGCAGTTAGTTCAGCATTAAGTGCACGTTAATATAAGTATCCTTTGTAAAAGAACAACTCCGTTGAAATTAAATAAAGACATTTTTTTTAATCAACGTTAAACAAAAATATAAAATTGGCGCAGTCGGTAGGATAAAACAAAAAGTTAAAGTGCAGTGCAAAACTTGTGTGATGCACTATTCACCTTTATAAATCGTATTGACTACATACTCTCCATGTATTTTACTGATGATACCCGTCAACAACATGTGATGCTTGGGTACATTGATCGCAGTATCAGCGGCGAAGTTATGCGTACCCTGGGAACAACAACCTTAACTACCTGGACCGATCTACGAAACCAGCTGATATTGAATTTTAAACCGCGGACACCCAAAGAGACGCTGTTGGAGAATTTCCGTAACACCCCCTTCAAAGGCAACATCCGAGAATTCCTGGACGAAGCAGAACGCAGAAAACAAAAGTTAACGAGTAAGCTAGAATTAGAAAATGATACATACGAAAAAACATATTTTCACAGACTCATAAAGTCAAGCACTGAGAAATTAATACAAAAATTACCAATGCAGATATATTTAAGAATCGTAAACACTAATATCCCAGATTTACTATCATTGAAAAGTTTCTTACAAGAAAAGGGCTTAGTTGAAGATATTATTGATATGCATAAGTCAACCCACAAACAACCCACATTTGAGAAATCATTTAAAACCCCCTATCACACTACTAACAACACTCAAAGATTCCCTACACTCTTTCAACCACGTTATGATCAGTTCGTACCTCAACCCAATTATAACCCAATACCTTATCAACCAGTTAATCACAACCCAAGACCCAATATAACATCCCCTAACAATCAATTTAGACCAAACTACCAACGACCAAACTACCAACGACCATACTACCAACGACCAAATTACCAACGGCATAACATTTTTGACGCTAACAGATTCCGACCTAACCAAAACATAACTACTAACCATGCACAACAAACAAACTCGGGCATATTGAATGCACCTACAAAACGAATTAGGCCATCAGGTAGCGGACAGAGTAGAATGGACTGGTCCGAAAATTTTCATCAGACAGCCTCGGATCCAATTCATCAGATAGATCAAACGGAAGAAACCCCTATATCTTATTAACTATAAACAACACACCTCTTAAATGTATCATTGATACAGGTTCTTCAATAAACCTTATCAACGAAAACTTCTTTAATTTTCCCGAAACCTCAGAAAAATTGAATGTTCAGACGATAAAAGGCGTAATTGAGCTTAATAAAAGTATTTCCTTTGCACCCAGCAAACTATGTCAAACAACCCAAAAATTTTATTGTCATAATTTTTCAACTACGTATGATATACTCCTAGGTAGAAATTACCTCAAAGCAAGTCAAGCTCTTATTGATTATAATGATAACAGTGTAACATTATCAAATCATAAATTTTATTTTAAGTTCACCAACAATGAAGAAGAGACATCAGAATCAATTCCTTATCCCCCTGTAGATTTTGACTACGAAGCATTTGCATACGAAATAAATAACAACATTGAAGAAAATAATGAATTCCGACTAGATCATTTAAATTCAGAAGAAAGAGAAAAGTTAAAAAAAATATTATACGACTTTAGCGATATTCAGTACAGGAAAGGTGAAAATTTGACTTTTACTAGTACTATTAAGCATACCATTCGTACCCCTATAAACATCCCCAAATTTTTGATGAAGAAATTAATAGCAAATAAACGAAATGATACAACAGGGAATAATCCGAAAATCGGAATCGCCCTATCGTTCACCAATATGGATCGTACCCAAGAAAGAGGACGCATCCAAAGAAAAAAAGTTCCGGTTAGTCATAGACTATCGCAGTTTAAATGACATTACCGTTGACGATAAATACCCAATACCCATAATGGATGAAATTCTTGACAAATTAGGAAAATGCCAGTATTTTACAACCATTGACCTTGCCAAGGGATTCCATCAAATTCAAATGGACCCTAAATCTATTGAAAAAACCGCTTTCTCAACAAAACATGGGCATTTCGAATTCACACGAATGCCATTCGGCTTGAAAAATGCACCAGCCACATTCCAAAGATGCATGAATAATTTGCTAGGAGATCTTATCTACAAAGATTGTTTGGTTTATTTGGATGATATTATCATTTACTCCACTTCATTGGAGGAACATTTAGCATCAATCCAAAAAGTCTTTACTAAATTACGCAATGCAAATTTAAAATTACAATTAGATAAGTGCGAATTCTTGAAAAGGGAAACAGAATTCTTAGGTCACATTATAACCACAGACGGCATTAAACCAAATCCAGACAAAATCACAGCAATTTTAAAATTCCCGGTTCCTAAAACACCGAAAGAAATCAAATCATTTTTAGGCTTATGCGGATTCTACCGCAAGTTTATTCCTAACTTCGCAAAGATTGCAAAACCTTTAACCCTTGGATTAAAGAAAGGATCCAAAATTAACAAAGATAACCCAGATTATATTTCAGCCTTTGAGAAATTAAAACTTCTCATCACCAATGATCCCATACTCGCATACCCCGATTTCAAAAAACCTTTTTCCTTAACTACAGACGCCAGTAACGTCGCCTTAGGCGCTGTCCTTTCACAGGACCATAAACCTATCTGTTTTGCTAGCAGAACCCTTAATGAGCATGAACTCAATTATTCAGCTATAGAAAAAGAGCTATTAGCAATTGTATGGGCAACTAAATATTTCAGACCCTATCTCTTCGGAAGACATTTTGAGATCCTAAGTGATCACAAACCACTCATTTGGTTATCCAACATTAAAGAACCCAATATGAAATTACAGCGTTGGAAAATCAGATTAAATGAATACGATTACAAAATAAAATATTTACCCGGAAAAGAAAATTATGTGGCCGATGCCCTCTCTAGAGTTAAAATAGAAGAAAACTTTTTAGGAGACGAAACAAGTAGTTCCCTGGCAACAATACACAGTGCTCAGGAAGATAATCAAAACTTAATAACTATTTCTGAATTTCTTCCAATAGTCGAACCAAAACTTTAAGAACAACTTCCAAACTAATAGACATACCCACTTATGCAGAATTCAAAGAAATTATTTTAAAAAACCATAAAACACTACTTCACCCAGGTATCACTAAAACTATAAATTGGTTCAAAGAAAAATACTATTACCCAGATTACCAAAAACTAATTCAGAACTTTATTAATGAATGCGATATTTGCAATTTGTCCAAATCAGAAAATAGAAATACTAAACTAACTTTTGAAACCACCCCAGAAATATTTAATACCAGAGAAAAATATGTAATGGATTTTTATTTAGTTGACAATCAACAATTTTTATCATGCATAGACGTATATTCTAAATTTGCCTCTCTAGTTGAAGTTCAAAGTCGTGATTGGCTAGAAGCAAAAAGAGCAATCACTAAAATCTTTAATGACATGGGAAAACCCTTAGAAATCAAAGCAGACAAAAGATTCCGCATTTATATGCGTAGCACTCCAAAATTGGCTTAACTCCGAAAACGTTAAAATAAGTATAACAACGAGCAAAAATGGCATTTCTGATATAGAAAGATTTCATAGAACTGTGAATGAGAAACTAAGAGTTATTAATACAGAATCTAGCATAGAAGATAAACAAACTAAGTTCGAAACCATCCTTTATACTTATAACCACAAGACTAAACATTTGACAACAAATAGAACACCCGCAGATATATTCATTTATGCAGGCACGCCCCTTTATAACACTCAAGCTAATAAGATAAATCAAATTGACAAATTAAATAAAAATAGAAATGACTTTGATATAAATACAAAATACAAGCAAGCCCCGTTAGTTAGAAGTAAGACAACTACACCATTTAAGAAAACAGGAGAAATTACCCAAGTTGACGACAAACATTTTATTGAAACAAACAGAGGAAGACAAACTACACACTACAAATAAAAATTCAAGAAAAAAACGAAAATTCACCTAAGCAAATATACTGACTAATTTCAGACATTCCAATATTACTGCTTCTACTCCTATCAATGGCATCCCTAACACATACACAAAGTATAGAAATTAATCCCATCAAAGCACCAAACGGCTATCTTATATTTAAAACAGGAATTATGGACCTACCTTCAGATTACGAATTTCATTATCTAACCGTAAATTTAACCAAAGTACAAATCACCTACAACAACTTATTAGAGCAAACAGAACCATATAAAAATTTAATGCACATCCAATACCTAACTGAGAAATTAAACCGTGAAATGAATTGCATCAGAATAATAAAGAGAAACAAAAGAGGACTTATTAACTTTGTAGGTACAGTAAATAAATATCTATTTGGCACTTTAGACCAGAACGACAAAGAAGAACTAGAAGACAAAATTAACAGTTTAACAGCAAATAATGCCCAATACGACGAACTTAACCACATTATAGACGCAGTCAACAAAAACATTGAAATATTAAACAACCTTACCATTAGTCAAGATACAGACAAAAAACTAAATATCCTTGTATTTAACTTAGAGCATTTCACAGAATACATAGAAGACATAGAATTAGGCATGCAGTTGACAAGACTCGGAATATTTAACCCAAAACTTTTGAATCATCAATACATAGTCGATATAAATACTGAAAAAATTCTAAACATAAAAACATCTACTTGGTTGAAATCAGATACGAACGAAATACTAATAATCTCGCACATACCTAGACTAATATCCAAAACCCCTCTTTTAAAATTATCCCCTACCCAGACGATAACAATAATACTTTAACAGAAAATGTTCAAGAAACTTATTATATACAAAACAATAAAACATACATAAAATCTACTAGAAAACAAGAAATAAATGAATGTATAAATGGAATTATAACACAAATACCAGCAGAATGCAAATATAGTAAAACTTTTAAAACAAATCAAATTAGTTATGTAGAGCCCAACATTGTTGTTACCTGGAATCTACCGAAAACAAATTTAAAACAAAACTGTAATCAAAATAAAATATTTATAGAAGGAAATAATATAATTAAGATATACGATTGTAGCATTAAGTTAAACGAAATATCAATAGTAAACTCATTTTCAGATTACACACAAAATATCTATGTAACAAATAATGTAACTAAATTGGAACCTATTTCTTACTTACAAACGAAACAAATCATTTACGAAAAAACTAAGTATAACAACATATTTAATATAATAACAACAACTACATTTATCATGACTTTAATAAGTCTTATTATATATCTTATCTATAAGTTTAAATCAATGACTAAAAAAATAATTATAAGACAAATTAAATCAGTTGAATCAGCTTTAGATAACCCCGTCCCACAGGAAGAAATAATCTCGAAAGAAATCCCTATTGAAAATATGCAAACACCTCCTTCATTATACCCTCCATTTCCCGCCTGAGGACAGGCTACTTTTTTAAAGGTTGGGGGGAGTAATATATCCGCCTCCCCCATATAATACCACTCTTATTACTTTATTATAAACAATTCACCCCATCTTTAAATTGCTAATTCAGCAAATCTTGACCCTCTTTTATTTTGTTATAAACAATTCACCCCATCCAGTTCCCACGCGTAAAAATGCAAGCTAAGCAAATCTTGACCCCTTTTTTATTATAAACAAATGACCCCATCTAACTCATACCGCGCAGCTGCAGCGTCCAAAACAAGAAGATCACTTTACACCCTTTTCGTGGGAAATCATTATCCAAAACAAATCTTCGAAGTGACCAATCAGAATCGATCAGGCCACTTTAGCCAACTCCCAAAAATCACGCCACCCCCGAAAAATCTCCTATAAATAATCTTAGAACTTTAAGACATCAGTTCAGTTCTTCTTTACACTCGATACGAGAACAGTTCAGTTCTTCTTTACACTCGATACGAGAACAGTTTTTAGTTCTTCTTTACACTCGATACGCGAACAGTTCAGTTCTTGATACGCGAACACTTCTGTTAGAGTTTAGTTCTCTTTTACATTTTTGATTCGCGATTCCTTTTTATATTTAACACACAAGCAGTTAGTTCAGCATTAAGTGCACGTTAATATAAGTATCCTTTGTAAAAGAACAACTCCGTTGAAATTAAATAAAGACATTTTTTTTAATAATAATAATAAACAAAAATATAAAATTATATAAATGTGACCCCCTAGATCCTAGAATTTTAACCCATTTTTGATGGATTTTGTCCGATTTTGGTTGTTATTGTCCAATATTGCCCACAAATTTTCAATGGCATTAAGATCTAGTGTTAGTGTCAGAACTTTAACCACATCGGAGCAGCTCCAAATAAGCCAGGTGTGCGCTTTTCCGCTACGTGTGCTTTGGGTCATTATCCTGATGGAGCAGAAAATTATCACTTTTACCAAGATCCTGAGGATTTTCCTCAAATTTTTTTTGTATATCTTTGGATATGTATTTTATGTCTTTATAGTTCCAACAAACTCCAGCGTCAGGACACCAGCTGCGACCACAATGTTTTACAATAGGAATTAGATTCTGCCAATCCGCCGCAGAATTTAGTTTCTTCAAAACTTTGGCTATCTCGTTGTAACCAAATATGTTGTATTCGGACTCATCCTTAAATAAAATCTATATCCAGCATTCGATTTCTATATAAAGGTGCGTTTTACCAATGTCCAAGCGAAGCTTTCGATTATTCCGTCATATTAGGGGTGGCAGCGTCAAGTTCGGGGATCAGTTGCAGCTTCCAGAGATGGAAACCTCGGCTTTGTTCAAGAAAATATGGATCTATTATAGTAGATGGACATTTTGGAAGAAAATTGGAAGCCATCGGTGGACAAACATCGCCTTGGTGCCAGCTGGATCTTCCAGAAAAACAAGGATCCTAGGCAAATCGAGAAAATCATTAAGGACAGTCTGTTGGATTATGCTTTATGGACACTGTATTCACCTCTAACCGGCTCAAACTTGAATATCTTTAAGTATTTTTAAAAAATTTTGGAGCGAAAATTCGAAAACACAATATTATTGGTGTTCCAATGCTGAAATAGAAGCTGCTGGAGGAATGGCCAAATAACACCATGGAACAGGTTAAAAATTTAGCAGCTTTATTGCCCATATGCTTGTTAGCGGTTATCGTTGCCCGTGGTATCCCAAAGAAATAAAAAAAAATTATATTTTTTCCATTATTCTAACTAATTTTCCAATTTTCCAAAATCGTACGTACACTTTTGTCAGTGCCAATTTTAGGTTTTTTGTGAATAACTTTTTAAATTATTGCCGAAAGTGCATAAAATTTTCACATTTCCTATCTCATTAGATTTAAAACAAAACTGCATTATTACTTTTTTTGTAAATTCATTAGATCGAATAAAACTTGCAAAAAAGGGGTCGTACGGAGAGTTTTGTCCGCAACTGTACATACCTGTAGTAAAAAGGTCCCGCTATTTTTCATAGCGACTTTACACTCTAATTTGTGTGGACATTCCATTGTCTTTAATCCGTCTATCCTGATTTAGTAGCTTATCCTAGCAATTCCGATCCATTCCTTTAGATTTTTTATTGTTTCCAATCCCGACTGTCTACGTCACAATGACGTAGAGAGCGAGAGAGCGAGACGGGAGTGGTGAACGGCGGAGCTTTCACCACGGCCTGTAATGCTAAGTAGTGTAGTGTATTCACATGATATAATTAAAATCATTCAGCACAGCTTGTAACACTCTGTTGCAAGCAATAAATAATTATAAATATATATTCATATATAAGAACAATTGTATGTATGTACGCAAACTTGCATGCATACATTTCGTTCTGTATATATGTGCTTACATAAATGAACTGTGCTGGCAAGCCAGCCTGAATATGCTGAGCTTGCATTTTGCTCACTCCAAGAATGAGTGACCAAACATGTGAGTACACTCTCTCTCTCTATATATATATATATACATTTTGTAGCTGCCAATAAGCAGCATAAGCATTTGATACGTATATTAAGGAATTCGAAATAAAACCACAAAAGAGCACAGACGTGCCTTTTAAAACCTAAAACGATTACCTATTTCTTGGGTAGTAAAATACTTTATTTCATGGCGACCGTGACAGGACGTCACTAATACATTCAAAAAAAAAAAAAATAATAATAAATAAGAGTAAGAAAATTATTTGCATATATACAAATTTTTATTTTTATATATATAAAAAAAAAAGAAAAAAAAAAAATTTAAAAAAAAAAAATTTTGCTATATAAAAAAAAAAAAAAAAGCATACATGTAAGGAAAAAATTTAAATATTCATTGACTGACGTCAAAAATTATTTTACAATAACTTCATTAGATTACGTTATTTTTTAAAAAGGGGAGGTGTAGTGTATTCACATGATATAATTAAAATCATTCAGCACAGCTTGTAACACTCTGTTGCAAGCAATAAATAATTATAAATATATATTCATATATAAGAACAATTGTATGTATGTACGCAAACTTGCATGCATACATTTCGTTCTGTATATATGTGCTTACATAAATGAACTGTGCTGGCAAGCCAGCCTGAATATGCTGAGCTTGCATTTTGCTCACTCCAAGAATGAGTGACCAAACATGTGAGTACACTCTCTCTCTCTCTATATATATATATATACATTTTGTAGCTGCCAATAAGCAGCATAAGCATTTGATACGTATATTAAGGAATTCGAAATAAAACCACAAAAGAGCACAGACGTGCCTTTTAAAACCCAAAAACGATTACCTATTTCTTGGGTAGTAAAATACTTTATTTCAGTAGTGTAATCTGTAATGTTAAGTTAAATTAATTGCTTTTATAACGTGAGATCGAAAAGACGTGAATATACATATCTGTGAAGTGAATTACTCTTGGAGTTTCTACACTT
Organism: Drosophila saltans; assembly: GCA_018903575.1. Taxonomy (NCBI): domain Eukaryota; kingdom Metazoa; phylum Arthropoda; class Insecta; order Diptera; family Drosophilidae; genus Drosophila; species Drosophila saltans. Next base: position 1,360 of record JAEIGH010000136.1, on the reverse strand, counting down.
ATTTCTGGGGAAAAAAGAAGGAAGACATCTCGCCCTCCTACAAACATTTTGGTCCTTCGAGCCGGATCCTCACCTAGAAGGAAGTTTTTTCTAAGATCAGGCCGATCTATTGACGCCGGCTCGCATCGGTGGATTTGTCTTCAACGCTGCAAAGAAAGTTAAGTAAAACTTTTATTTTCAAGTCCACATAAGGTGGCAGTGTAAATGTTGTCCGATTGCATGATCTATCACATACACTCGTTAAATGACATAAGGTCATTTTTTCATTCTCCTTCATTTCTTTTTCCTTTTGTACTTGGTACTGCTTTCCGACGCAGCCATCTTTTTTTCCAATCCCAGTTATGTATGTACATATGTAAATGTACATATGAACAGTTTCATGATCATTTTTTTTCTACATCAACTGTTCACATATTCCATTCCTTCCAAGAAACGTACATATATGCATACATAACTAAGTACATAAGGTACTTCCATACATACATACATACATATCTCCACCAACAAGAAATATATGTGCGTTCAATATCAAACTTACCGTGTGTCGCCGTTTCCAATTTCCAACAAGTGAAGTGAACACTCCTCCGCGAGAAAAATTTGTGCTGTGACATCCTGAAATACCAACAAGAAAACATTTAAGTGGAAATTAATTAATTTCGCGAAAAATAATTTAAACTCACCATTGTTTACATTTGAGTCACACATATGTACGCACATACACGAATGTTCCGATTGTTCACCATTCCTACACTTGTTATCGGCTCCAGTTTCAAAGGTTTACACGACGGCAATTTATTTTTTCGGTAATGCGAAACAAATGCGAAATTAACGCGAACGTCTAATAAAATAATTTCGCACTCGCATTGTTTTCGCGATCCGAATTTAATAAATCCGAGCTTGCGTGTAATATTTAATGCACATATTTTTCCCAATACACATATTCTTTTCCATAATAAATATATTTTACATAATCCATAATATATATTTTATAACATTCCGTACACACATAATATATATTTTATAATATTCCATATACACACAATATATTTTATACATTCCACATACAAAATATATTTACACACATATCACATACCCACACATATAAATCCTAACACATACATATAATTTCTCCTACATTTAATTTACACAAACGCATTCACATAATTATTATTTTTTGGTGCAGGATTCCGAAAAAAAAAAAAAAAAAAAAAAAACAAAACATCGAAACATTTTATCAAAAAAAGATTTTTTTGCCTTTGTGTTGTTTGTTTCTTAAAATTTGAAATTCGCGCATAAAGAAAATTTGTGAAACCGTCTCCAACGCTACAGCCGAGTCGTTTTTTTTTCCATACATTTATGG